>LGRX02004451.1:0-36671 GCA_001247695.2 Cymbomonas tetramitiformis
AAAATGAAATGAAAATGAAATGAAAGTGAAAATGAAAATGAAAATGAGATGAAAATGAAATGATAAAAATGAAATGAAAATAAAATGAACATGAAATGAAAAAGAAACGAAAATGAAATGAAAATGAAATGAAAACAAAATGAAAACAAAATGAAAATGAAAGGAAATGAAAGGAAATGAAATGGAAATGAAATGGAATAAAAATAAAATGAAAATGAAATGAATTGAAAATGAAAATGAAAATGAAATGAAATAGAAATGAAAATAAAATGAAAATGAAAATGAAATGAAAATGAAAATGAAATGAAAATGAAATGAAACAAGGCTCCTTCCAGGAGCATCGCGCCCCGTGGCTAGCTTCGAGCATCCCGCGCCCCCAGACTCCTTCAGGAGCATCGCGCCCCAAGGCTCGCTTCCGGAGCATCGCGCCCCAAGGCTCGCTTCCAGGCATCGCCCCAAGGCTCGCTCCGCAGGTGGCATCGCGCCCCAAGGCTCCTTCACGAGCATCGCGCGCCCAAGGCTCCTTCCCGGGCATCGCGCCCCAAGGCTAGCTTCAGGCATCGCGCCCCAAGGCTCTGGCTGCGAGCATCGCGCCCCGTGGCTCCGCTTCCAGGCATGCGCTTAAGGCTAGCTTCGAGCATCGCGCCCCCAAGGCTCCTTCCAGAGCATCGCGCCCCAAGGCTCGCTTCCAGAGCATCGCGCCCCAAGGCTCGCTTCCTGAGCATCGCGCCCCAAGGCTCGCTCCCTGAGCAGCGAGCCCCGTGCCTCGCTTCCAGAGCATCGCGCCCCGTGCCTCGCTTCCTGAGCAGCGAGCCCCGGAGCTCGCTTTCTGAGCAGCGCGCCCCGGGACTCGCTTCTGCAGAAGCGCATCCCGTGGCTCGGTCCTGGAGAAGCGCGCCCCGTGGCTGGCCCCCGGAGCAGCGCGCCCCGGGGCTGGCTCCGTCAGCAGCGCGGCCTTCGGCTCGCTCCTTGAACAACGCGCCCCATATGTGAGGATTTGCAGGTGCATTGGTTCAAGAAGCCATATGGAAACAAAGCGCAGAGTCAACCGATGTCTGCGGCTGGTAGAAGAGAGGAAGAGCATGGTGGTCGAGGCAATGCTGCAGAGGGCAGGGCAATGGCAGAAGCCCGTTCTAGTGCTCTTGCTGATGCACGGGCTCAGAGTGTCAAGCGTCGACGAGACAGATGATTGGGGACAGTCTTCGTCAGTAGGAGTACAGTCCGTCGCGTCTAGCGTGACACGAGTCGGAGTGTCACGAGAGAGTCACTCTGAGTCGTGAGAGTCACTCTGAGTCGTGAATGTCACTCTAGGATATAAAAAGACGAAAGAGATAGAATAGATAAAGAATAGATAAATTATATAAACGTAGCCACGCTAGTCTATAAATTCCCTTGACCACTACTGTTTATACAGGAGTACTGACTAAGAATCCACGGCGACTGTAGAATCGGTTCGGGAAATCTGACGACATGTAAAAATGTATATCTTTATTCCCTCTGGAATTAATTCGAAATAAAATAACACCTTTGCCAAGTGTAATCCATGTGGCATGTAATATCGAATTTGGCGAACGATGTGCCCTGCCAACCAAATCTAAATGTCGCCGTTTCGAGAACTGCTAAGGAATGATTCCACGAAGATTTCAAGTCGTCGTGAAGCAAGATTCCATTATGCGTGATGCAAGTCGCCACGTGAATCGAAAGCAGAGGGGCGCGGGCGACTCTGTCACGTGTGACACATGCGGTAGTCGCCGGCTTGTCGCAGGAAATTATGGATGTGTAACGTCGGGCGGTAATCACTTATGTTGCACTACCCGCCGTTCTTAAAGGATTTAAACTTGATGCTACGTATTTTCTAGTCGCGTCATTATCATCATAATCATTTTCCGCTACAATTTTTTGACAAAAGAAACGACCATCTACCGCCAATATAACATCTTGGTTGGGTTGTATACCGGCTGTGGTATTCGCAATATTTGTATATTTTAAAATATATGATTGAGGATCTGTTAAACCATTAGTATTTATTTCAATTGTAGCCGGTTGCGGAAAGTCTTTAGCTAGTAAAACAATATTATCTTCAAAATTGCAAAGCTTTTTTACTGTTAAAAAGCCTTGAATAAGCACACCGTTTTCTCCATTATTCGTTTCAATTGTATTTTGATCATTTGATACCCATAATGTATTCCCACCGCCTCCGGGAGGAGAACCATTTATTGTTGTACATTGTAAATTGTTACAAAATAAATCTTTACCAAAAGCAGCCATTTATATATTATACAATACATATTTTTTTACTAAAACATCTCATACCCCATTCCTTTGTTTACCCAAACCAGAAGTCCTTCACCAACGTTCAATGTAGTAGTTTCCATAGCGTACCCTATCAAAGCGTCGTTAGATGAAACAGCGCCAGAAATAATTTCACCATTTAGCCCACACTTCACAACCCCTCCCTTAGTCCAAGAAACATTAGCATTTTGATTCCTACATGTCGTGAAACCTCTACTTAAAACAAAACAAGAATTACCCGCTGTACTATCTTGTATACATACACCCAAAACACAACAATTTTGTGTTTCAGAACCAGGATTTGTATATACTTTCACACCATTTACATTTGTAGATAAATCACCAAATCCTACAATTGTACCGGCTGTGATTGTTGTAGAAGTTGTGTTTACAAAAGTAAAAATACTTCCGGTATAATTTATTGGGCTTGTCGGTAAAACTGATTTGTAACTTGATGTTATATTAAGCAACGGTATTTGACAAATATGCGAGAAGACCCAGTCAGTAAACAGACAGGTCAAACAGGAAGCACTGCAACGCTCAGGGTTTCGCACTCAGAATCTGTCTCAACATACAGAAGATATAATATATATAGTTCTAGTATGCTGAGTGTGATGCGAAATGAGCTAGTGTGTGCTCTGTCTCATGTGACAACCGAACTCGATCAGAGGAGATGACAATCAGGTCAGTGAGGTAGTCAGAGGTGTCGAGCCGTATCGGTGATGACAGCGGTCAGGTCGAGTCGGTGATGACAGCGGTCATGACGGGTCGGTGATGACAACTCTGATGACTGAGCTCGGACTGAATGTCAACTCCAGCACACCACCTCGAGTGAGGTGGTCAGACCAATAACCAATCAAACCAAGATACATGCCACTAATCCAGTGCCAGAACCAAAATCCAGAAAGATGATGGAAATGGTGGAACTGCAGTCACACCGTGTCAGGGCTGAAAACCCCGAAAAGCTGGTCCGTAGACCCAACGTCCTGACACGGGCAGTAATCTGTCCCTGGTGCCACCCTGCTGTCGGGGGATAGTGATATGTCATGTCTCTGGAGGTCCACACACCGTGGCTGCAAGCTATCCGGGGTGCTTCGTCAGGGGTAGGATAAGGAGTGCCGAAGCAGGTCCAGATCCGCCCGTCACCGGAAAGACTTACTGCAGAGGGAGAATGAAGAGAGAGATCATGACTGACAGCAGCGGTGGCTCTCACGGTCGGAACAGACACTGTAATGGTACTGTGACTAATGCAGTGTAGCTAATACCAAAGAGTGAGCTCGGAATATCAATGTCCATATACACAAATCTATCAATGAGTGCCACATCATTTTCTATCTAATACAGTGATTCATTTTCTAAGGAAAACAGTAACTAACATAAAGTAACCAGCTATAAGTAACTTTGAATATAGGCCAGTACCTGCAAAGCACAGTTAGCTACACAAACAACCCAAAACAGGGAAAACAGGAAAGCAAGGTACTCACAGTCAGATCATGCTGCTGCTTTCTGAATACCAGTAAATCATTTCTGAATAACTGCAGCCTGAGCCTTACCCATGGCCATATATTGCTGGAACATCTGAATGAAGTAGGGCTGCATGTCCTTGACTGGAGGAACTGGTTTGGTGTAAGGGTCTGCCAGGTTCCGAGCTGATGGGACTCTGGCACACTGAATCCAGTTCAATCTGACAAAGTCTCGGAGGACATGAAATCTGATAATCACATGCTTCACCTTCTCGGAGAGGAGGTGATGCTCGACAATAGATCTGCATGCATCATTATCCAGCAGCAGGGGAATAGGTAACTCCAGGCGGGGCTGAGCTGAAGCTGTACTGATATATTCTCTGTTCCGGTTGTTCTGGAATCTGAGGGGAGTGATTTCATCTGTACTGAGTTCATCAGGAATTGTAGGAGAGTTTGGGCGGACTGAAGTCAGGCCGTCTGCTGGCTTGTTTTGTTTGTCAAGCAGACGCCTGAGCACTGAGGTAGTCTGAAGGGAAGGCATGTCAAAGTGAATATCTGTGGCTGCTCTGTCAAGGTACTGAATAGCATGGTCAAGATCGGAATCAAGGGGCTGCTGGGAATCAATACGGTGAGTAATAGAACCAAATATCTCAGTGAGCATGAACATCAGTGATACCAACCGCTGAGCTGCCGTACTGGCTGCAACATACTCTGAACCTGTGGAGGAGACCTCAGTGATGGTCTGCCTCCCTGAATGCCACTGCAGTATCATACCAGCCAGGAATATCACGGAGCCAGAATAGGACCGGGCATCATTCTCTAAGTCCCTAGCCAGGTCAGCATCTGAATAACAGAACATGGTGATGACCTTGACCGGAGTCTCGGGGTAGTAGAATGCCAGAGAGTAATGAGCCGTGCTGTCCATGTACTGCGCAATTCTGATCAGAGCCTTCATAGACTCCTCAGAAGGGCATGATACAAACTGAGCCAGATAGATTACGGGATAGTAGCAGTCAGGTCGTGAGCCACGGGCCAGCCATAGCAGTGAGCCGAGGATGGATCTGTAACTGGGGACAAGGGATAGGTCTGGATCTGCTGGTTTCTTGATGATGAGCTTCGGGTCCATAGGTGTTCTGTAGGAATGAGCTGTGATGTTGTTGTTGGCCATTAAGTCCTTGATCTGTCTGGACTGGCAAAGGTAGATACCAGCCTGATCCTGCCTGACCCGCATCTGGAGAACCGAGGTGACCTCTCCGAGATGCTTAGCCAGAAACCTGGCTCTGAAAGCTGCCCAGAAGGCATCCTCAAGCTCTGTACTGGCGACCAGAATGAAGTCATCCACATAGACAACACACATGGCCTTAACCAAATCAGTGTAGATGAAATATATGCAGTCATCATGAGAGGACTGCCTGAATGTCACCTCGCCGAACATAAAGCTGAGCATGAATACCTTAACCAGTCTCTGCCAGGAAGCACCAGCCACCTTAAGGCCATACAGTGCATAGTGCAGTAAAGCACCACCGAACCCCTGATAGGTGTAACCAGCCGGAAATGATACCCATACTGGAACATCCAGCTTAGCATTCATAAAGGCCTGGGAGACATCGAAGTGACTCATCTTCAGACTGAAGATGCTGCCGAAGATGAAGGCCAGTCTGAAGGCATAAAGCTGAGGTGTGGTACAGGTGGTCTCCCACGGAAGGTAGCCGTATGTCTGCTTACCATTGGCACACAGTCTGGTTTTGAAGATCTGCCGTGTGCCAGATGGTGCTGAGGGGTCTGGTTTGAAGGGTCTGGAGAACACAAAGAGAGTGGTCAGGCCTTTGGTACCCGAGGGAAGGTGTCCCGGGACCATTTTATTGTCGGCGGCCAGACCAGCCACTTCGGCATCCATAGCCTCCTGCCACTGAACTGCTTCTGGGGTGGAAAGTGCCTGCTTGACACCGTGGACTGGTTTGAGCTGGGGTGCAGAAATATTGAACATGTGCACCACCAACTCTCTGGGTCCTGATCTGATGAAGCTGTCAGCTGAGGTGTACTGCTGTGGAATGTACTCGGGGCGGACATCTCTGCTGGGATCATCGGAGAAGGGAAGGAAGGCGGCGGCATGGGTGGACGGAAAGCTGACGAGGGTAGCAGGAAGGTCCATATGCCAACCGTAGGTAGACTCTGGAGTAGGCTCAAATATTACACCATAAGGTGTGCTGCTGCCTCTGTCGGTGGAGATGATGATAGCGCCATATGATGGATGTCTGCGGCTCTCTCGGGCTCTGACAGCTGTCCAGATCGGATAGTGCTCATTGACCGAGACGGTCTTCCTATAGTGTGCGACATACACCAGCAGGTGTCTGTAGTGTGTACCGTCGGGTGTGGACTTGACATAATGAACCACGTCAGTCCAGGTATTGTCCCTCGACGGAACAGAGAGAAGCACACAGCCGTAAGACTGTCGGTCGGAAGTGCAGTAGTATGAGCTGATCTCAATGATCTGGGCATAGGTACAGTCGAGTGTCTCTGAGAAGGGAGATGGCCTAATAAATGTAGCATCAGCCTCTCTGTCAGCTGCCATAGTGTCTGGGAATGCTGACATGGATCTGCCCAGGTGCTCATAGGTAGGTATCCAGTGTGGCTTGCCCACAAGATGTACTGTGCCGTCGGAGGTGTCTAGGATCTTGTAGGCATTAGAGCCCATAGAGATACCAACCATGCGGCCTGCCCATGATCTGTTCTGAAGTTTTGATGAGATGCCTGGCTGTCTGCTGTTCCTCTGCTGACTGTCCATAACCACATAGCAGTGTGCACCAAATGCACGGAGACGACGGTACTGAAAGTGATGACCTGTCATAGTGTGGATAGGGGTAGTCACCACTTCCTTGTGTGGTGTAATGGACCACAACAAGGCACCATGCTTAGCCGCAAGCGGCCAGTAGCTGAGGTCGAGTCCAGAAGCTGTGAGGATAGACCGGATCATACGGGACAGGATGCCAGTGACATTCTCCGCATAAGGATTGTCCGTATGGACAGTGGGAGAAGAGGTCTGGTGGATAATGCCATGCTGCTGGTAAGCTGCCCGGCATTTGGCATCTGCCATCTCAGGTGCACAATCAGTCCTCAGCACCATCTCAGTGTCTGAGACTGTAGAGGTGGACAGGAATAGCTCATCAATGCCGTAGGAGAGGGATCTGGTATAGGCAATGAATCTCAGGAGACACACATAGTAGTCTGCCTTCTTAGAGGCAACGGTGAACACAAATAGGTATCTGGTGGAGATGTCAATGAAGTGGATACGGTATCTGTGCCCATTGTAGCCACTGGGTGAGATGGGGCCTGTCATGTCTGAGGCCCATTTCCGGGCTGGTTGTTGCTGACTGGTATGGAGGCGGTCTCTGCTCGGGGCTGGTTTTTGTTTGAGGCCCGTCGTAGCACAGACTGCACACCACTGAGAGCAGGTGGTAAGTGAAGCAAGAGCTGCTCTGGAACACTGTGGTCTGCCCAAGTCTACCCCTGGCATGTCATAGAGACGGAGGATACGGGTCATCGAGGCATGCCCGAGAGCATCATGCAGCTCAAGGGGAGGACTGACCCTGATCGGGGTGTGGCGGTCTCGGTAGAGGATGCAGATGGGAAAGGGTGTGCCATCGATGAAGACCCGACCAGGTCCACCGTCAGAACCAGCTGGGGTGAGAGGGTGTGTGGAGGTGTAGGTGTGTCGCTCAAGGTAGCTGAATAACCCCGTAGTACCAGTAGGCCAGATATGTAATACCTCCATAGTACAGGTCGTATGCCAGATCCTGTGAGATGGCATATAGGGAACTATCCAGAAATATACAGTATTATGAGGGTCCAGAGGAAAGTCAGCATTGCCTTTAGTGAAAAGGCGGTCCAGAATAGATATAGTGAATGGCGGATTAGCATAGAAGTAATAACCAGTCAACTGGACGGAGAATATACTGTTCTGACTGTGATAGTGCTGAAGAGCAGGGTGATTGTTGCCCTCTCCGACTGGGAGAGAGTCGCCGAACATAGAGACATCAAAGGCTGGTTCCCCCAGCTTGGCCGTAGCCGTAGGAGAACCATGAGTAGTAGCCCATGTACTGTACTGACTGTTGGACCACATCCAGTCGGATGGGTCCCCTGATCTGTGCCTCTTCTTATTGCCTTGAAAGGCCTGAAAGCTGACATCTGCTGACTCTGGCTCTGCCCAAAGATAGTCTGTGCCATCATCATTGATAGAGTATATCCGGCCAGAGTCAAGATGGGTATATGTCATACTGATGAAGTCAGGTGATGAGAAACCCTCCCGGAGCATAACTCGGGTTGACAGGAGGGTTTTGGCGCCGTGTTTGAAATGGCAGCCAGGAATGTTATACTCATCAATGTCACCAGTCAGTATGTCTCTGCCGATCAGTCTCAGTGTGCCAGTGCCATCAGTCCGTGAAGCGGGTCCAGTCATGACTGTACTGAAGGATATGGTCCTGCTGGTATCAAGGTCAGTGATCCTGTGTCTGGACCCGGTGATATTGCCGGTTGCACCGGAGTCACAGACAATGCCATCAGTGTCAGAACCGGTGATAGAGTACAGATGTATCATGGGGTCCTGGGAGAAGATGACTGAAGGGGGTGCACAGAATAGTCCAAACCAGGTACACATCTCCAGGGCTGTGTCGCCTACATACTGCATGGCGCCGTAGAGCGGGGTCTGAGTCACAGGGCTGCAGACAGCGGAGATCGGTGACAGGTGGTGACCAGCCTCAAAGTGAGCCTCGACGAGGAACTCCTCATAGACACTCTGGTAGAGACATGTCAGGACTATGCCAAGGAAGGCTGTCAGGAGCAGAGCTGATACTGCTCTGTACCTCTGGCGCCGCTTCTCAAGCGCCTGAAGGAGACAGATCTGGGCTGAGCTGTCTGGTGGGGAACCGTCGGAGCCACGAGGAGAACCATAGTGGCGGTGCTGACCAGAGTCATGCTGCCAATACCAGTCGGAACCAGAGGAATACCCAGAACCATCACCAGAGGAATACCCAGAACCATCACCAGAGGAACACTGCCGGGTGGCAGACCAATCAGGAGTGATACCAGTGCCACCATCAGGTAAGCCACCATCGGATAAACCACCATCCCCAGACCAAACTGACTGGACTGACTGGACTGATTGACTGTACTGACTGACTGCAGTACTGCTTTTCCCACCTCCCATCTCCCCCCCCGGTTGACACAATGTCAATCCGTACCACACTCCCTGAACAGGTGCTGCGGCTGAGAGGGCCTCCGCCGAAGCACTTGCCAGGAAGCAAGTGAACAGGGCAAAGGACATGAATGCACACCGGAAGATAGAGACACCACCTCTACCGACACGCCGTGGCGGTGGAGGTGGTGCCTGTGTGTCAGACATGTGCGTGTCACTAGTCAGGTCAAGCGACTCATGGACCGGAGCGGGGACAGGAGGACACTGCTGAAGGAAAGAGGGGGAGAGACTCCCTTCTGTAGGGCGACCTCCAAGATTGATTGAGTTAAAGTTTGGGGCCGTGTCAGTGCCCCCAGTGTGCACCCGGTGCTCACTGGCTGGTGGGGACACTGACACGGCAGAGCCTGCATCAGACAGCAACAAGTCAGGAGGGCCAGGTGGCGGGGGCGTCACCAGAGGGGCTACACCCCTAGCTCCTAGTGAACTCTTTGATGGCAAAAGGTTACCGTGGCAAACGGTAGGGGACCTGTAGTCCTCTTCCCACACCCGCTCCCAGTGAACCTGCTCCAGGGATTTCCCTGGAGCAGACAGGGGGGAAGCAGGCGGGGGCACCGCACTGCTCCGTGACCCCTCCCTCAACAAAGATGCACTGTGAGTGTGGTGTGGGGAAGAGTGCTCGGTGGGCGCCGGTGCCGTGTACATGTCACTGTCCTCACTGTCACCCTGCACCACCGTCATTCCTGCAAACAGAGAACAAGTCTCTGTGAGTGCAGGGACGGTGTGCGTGTGGTGGACGGGCGAGGACAGTGACTCACACTGTGCTGCAAACAGTCTAGCAGACACCACCGACGAGTCTGCTCGGTCCTGCGGAGCATGATCCACAAGAGCTGACCCGTGCGGTGTCTGCTGTGTCCGGCCGGAATGGTACTCTCTGCAACAGGCGAGCACCACCGCAGCCGTGGACTGTGGTGAGTGCTGTGACACCTCGAGAGGTGCATCATGCTGTGCAGAGACAGGTGCAGAAGCAGGGATGTCAGGCAGCAAGTAGGGGGGAGTGGGAAAGGGGTCACAAGCCTTCTGTTCTGTGCCGGTCCGGAACATCCCGAAGTGCACTCTTCCGAGTGACAGCGAGACCTTCTCGGACTGTGCACAGAACTTTTGGAATTTGGCTTCCGCATGTTCTTGTAGGCGGTCCCACTCCTGTTGTTGAGCCTCGGAGAGGCCGTCCCAGTCCCCATCGTCGTCAGACTCATCGGAGTCCCCGTGCTCCTGACTAGCGGAGTGAGAACTCTCCTCACTCTCACTGTCAGAGCACGAGTCCTCCTGGTACCCGACAACTGCTGGGGTGCCGTGCAACAGACAGAAGGACTCTAGTGCCTGTTCAGACTCCTCGTAGGCAGTCTGAAACTGGGCGGCTAGGATCTCCGTCCGAGCATGCTCCGCAAGCAGCTTCGGGTCTAGGTGGAAAGCATGAGCCGACATCAGCTTCGGGCAGTCGGCAGCCCTGTGCCCCTTTGACCCACAGGTCCAGCATTCCCCTCGGAACTGCTGGGTCTGCCGATCAAAGACGACACGGGACTTGCCCTTGCCCTTGCCTTTGCCGGATTTCTGCTTGCCCTTACCGCCCGTCTTACCACCCTTACGGGGAAAGACTCCTGCACGGTAACCAGAGCCAAATCCCTTAAAAGGGTTAGTGCGACGAGGCGGAATGTACTGACGGGAAGAGGTGCGGTCAGAGACTCCCCTGCGGCCATGTGCACCACGGCTTCCGCCGTGATGCGAACCTGCATCATTGTAGAAAGCAGCTGTTAGTGGAGACTTGAGTTTCGTCCCCGCGTTCCTGTGCACTGCCCGTGTCTCACGGAAGCAGGTCAGCAAGGAAAGCGAGGAGTCAGCGTCGAGCTTCTCCTCTGTGTAGGCATCATGCACCGCCTTATAAAAGACGGGACAGATCCTACGGAGAAACAATGCAATCCGTGCCTTCTCGGAGATGGTCACGGTGCACCCAGGACCCAAGTCAGACTCAACGGTGTCCAGAGAAGTCTGGAACACGTCGATGTAGTCCGCTGGGTCCTGGCCAGCTCTCAAGTCAACTCTGTCACCAGCGAATAGGAAGTCCGCAGCGCTGAACTCCTCGTGATCGGGCACAACGTGCCTCACGAGATGAACAAGCGCGATCTTCCCATCCCCTGGGAAGAGTCTGTCAGCCTTGCGCAGGACACGCAAGGCGTCTCCTGCGCAAAGCGACTGGAGCAATTCCAACAGCAGGAGGTTCGCCTTTTTCGGAACCTCCAAACCGTGGTTTTGCAAATCGAACATCAACGCCATCTTAGGGTGAACGAGTGTGAGCCTGGAATCGAGTTGCTCGACCAGGATGTCCAAAAGCAAACGAGAATTCTTCTCGCTGCTAGTGAATTTCCAGGTCTTCGCAGACTCTCCAGGCTCGACGCACTTCCCTTTGATGACGCTGAGTAGTGCATCAAACTCCGCGGGTTTGCGCAATAACTCCCATGCGAGGTTGTTGCACACTGATAAATCTGACGTGTCCGGAGCATCCGCTGGCGTTGGTGTGCCGTTCAGAGCACCAAATTTAAGCTGCCGTTTTCTCGCCCCTGGAGGGTGTGTCAGCAAGCGTCGCGGCAGAACTGGCGGTGTGGCGTACGGAGTAGATGACATCTCGAAAATCTAAAAGAAAGAGCTACAAGCAAGACAACACTAGCAATCCCTAGCAGGATAATAAGCAAGCAAGCAATCAAATTTCACAACAGGAGCACCAAGAGGGTGCCAAAAAGGGAAGGGGGAAGAAAGCCTGTGATGCAAAACAACACAGTTAGCAGTCAGTGGTGATGGCGTGGAGGAGCTCTTCGTTCAGTCCCGCGATTTTTAAAGGTACTCGCGCGAGATTGTCAGGGTCCCTACGGTTGATCAGGCCGTCCCAGGATTTTCCTAACTAATTTAAACGCTGAAACGGAACGTACGATTCCTCTCACTCACCACCACTTGCCTACTTTACTTCCATGATCCCTAGATGGCGCGCCCCCTTGGCGCTTCCCTAAGCGTTTAGCCGACCATAATCGGCTCCTAGCCTTAGGCCGGTGGTGGGGCCAAACCTGCGAGAAGACCCAGTCAGTAAACAGACAGGTCAAACAGGAAGCACTGCAACGCTCAGGGTTTCGCACTCAGAATCTCTCTCAACATACAGAAGATATAATATATATAGTTCTAGTATGCTGAGTGTGATGCGAAATGAGCTAGTGTGTGCTCTGTCTCATGTGACAACCGAACTCGATCAGAGGAGATGACAATCAGGTCAGTGAGGTAGTCAGAGGTGTCGAGCCGTATCGGTGATGACAGCGGTCAGGTCGAGTCGGTGTTGACAGCGGTCATGACGGGTCGGTGATGACAACTCTGATGACTGAGCTCGGACTGAATGTCAACTCCAGCAAAATATTGAGTGAGGCTGTCGGTGATGTATACGCCCAGTTTATGGAATTGGTAATGTTTATTGCAGGTGTGTTTAGTTGGGCTGTGAGATTTATACTATTTCCTGTGTCGCCAACTTGCAGAACTTGTGAAAGATTTGGAATTGTTGTACCCGTTGGTTTAGCTCCTTTACGTATTTCGCCTGAAGTATCGTCGTAGTACAACATAAGTGTTTCAGTTGATATATCTGAAGAAGCTCGTATTGGTTTCATAATACAAGAGTTTGCTTGTGTATTATTTAATGCTTGACCGGTAGCATTGATACAAATTGTATTATCAATAGATGAAACGGCTCCGGTATTTTGATTTGCATATGCACCTATTGAAACTGAATTCACACCGCTATAATTTTCACCACTAAATCTACCAATAGATACTGATTCCACACCGGCGTTGTTTTGACCACTATCATCACCTAAATTTACCGAATAATTTCCCGCTTGATCATTTGCACTCCCAGAACCAATAGCTAAAACATCGATTCCACAATTAAAAGAACCTGCATTTCTCCCAAGCAATATTGATCGTTGTGCATTTACATAACCGTCATCATTGGTTGTCTCCCCAATACGAATTTTAGCATCTTGTGTGCCACCTCGAATTCTAATTAAATTTCCATCTATTTCATCTTGGTTTATTGTGAATTTTTCACTCCCGGTAAAAGAAATATCATTTGTGGTAGTGCTACTTCCTTGGTCACAAACAGATTGTAAATTTTGATTAGCCCCGGAAGGAAGGTTTTGAAGCAAAGACCCGTCACCAATAAAATTTCCAGAATTTAAAGTAATATCACCGGTGTTTAATATTAAAGGACCATTATTAAGGAGCAACCCGGCTCCAAGCGGTTCTACGTTTAATGTTGTTTGTCTAAAAGACCACTCATTAATACCGGTTTCTCCTATTTTTAATCGTGTTTGCGGAATGGGATCTATAGATTTAATTTCAAAAGAAGCGTCAAGCTCATCCAAACCTATAGAAAACTTTGATTTACTCACAGGATTATTCAGAATAAAATCATGAAAATTAATATTATTTACTAAATCTGAATCACCATTAGTTTCTAATTTCATAAATTCTCTTTGATTATTTACATCAGAATTGTCAATAAAATCGATATCATTTTGATATAAAAAATTTGAAGCCATATGAATTGTTTGACAAGGATTTAAGTTATCTCCAATTTGATTTACATTAAGTTGATTTAATGTTAGAGGATCAGGTATCGAATCAGGTTCACTTTGATTATTCAAAGTTGTAAGAAATACATTTTTACCGAAACTAGTCATTATATACTATAATACATATTTTATTAATTCGCAAGTTTCAAAAACACCGTTCCAAATTTGTCCGTAGGATTCGCTTGAAAAACATATAAACCATTGATTTCTGTGATATCTTCAACCGGTGGAACGTTGGTTGTTTGTACAATAGGCAAACCTTCAAATCTTACTTTCATCTTATTTTCCTTTGCACCCATATTTAAATTTACAATACCGGGGTCACCGCTTTGAGAACCGTCAATATTCATATTGATATCAGCTCCAATTATTTGAAAGGTTGTTCTTGTTGTTTTATTTTTTTACCAATAAATACTCCATTTCCTACATTAACATTTTCATTCATAATTAATTCTTTTCCAAAACTAGACATTGTATATAATATATTACACAAAAAAAGAATTTGCCGGTTTTAAGATAGGATTATTTAAAGGATGTTCGGGAAAGGTAAACATCGAAGTTTGTAACGTTGGTTTCTCACCGTGTCCAAAAATATAAGATTTATAACCAGCTAATTCATTTACATTTGAAACCTTGGCTGAAGGTAACGTGATATCATTTATTGATTTACAAGGTAATTGTTGCATTAAAGGTGGTCTAAAACCAGACATCTGTAATAAAGTTGGAGGTTTTTGAACATTAATTTTGCTTATACGTTCACCTAAACTTGTCGCGGAGTCATTTGGTTGAAATCGATTCATTATTTTATTATGTATAATAATAAATAAAGATTTAAACAATCAATTCTATCATACGTCCCATTCCTACACGTAACACAGATGTACAAGCGCAAAATACAAACACTTCATTATTTGTTAATTTTTCTTCTGTTGTATTTGTACCTTCTGAAGTTTCTAAATACATCATCGTGTTCAAACTGCGAGAGTCCAACCCTGACGAAGAGCGTACGCCAATATCACTAGGCATATTTAATCGAACCATAAAAGTAAAATAGTGGTTAACCCAGTCTTCAAAAGAATTGACTTTGCAACCACATTTTGACATATATTGATCAGCTTTCGCAACACACATTGAATTGAAATAACCTATTGCATCGTTTCGGTAATTCGGAACATATAAATTATTTACATTAAATTGTCCACTACCCAGACGTCCAGATTTGAAGTCGAAATAACTCGGTATAAAAGTTGGACCAATTTTATTATTAATTTGAACTAATCCACGAGATTTAGTTTGATAATCACCTATACGTTGAACAGCATAAATTTCATCAATAGATTGAGCACTTAAACTGAAACGTGTAGATTTGTTCATACCGTCGTGTGAAGATGTGAACGAATAGTAATTTTTGAATGGAATTTCAAGAAATCCATCTCTTTTTAATTTTGCGTCGACTGCCGAATCATAGACTCCATTTGAAAAGGTGATAGTTTCAATTGTAAAATAAAGTTTTTGTAAAGTAAATCTTCCACCTGAAATTAAAGCTTGTTGACCGTCGTTAGTCAAAGCATTACCTAGACCTTGACTATTTTGAACAGCCCCCAGAACTTCCGGACCGTGCAAATAAAATCGAAGTTGAATAGGAGGTAAAAGAGATGTATCTAAATAACTAGGCTCGCTCTCTCCTATAAAGCTTCTAAATTCTTGAATTATAAAAGGTCGAAATGTTTTATAATAATCAAGGTCGGTCACTTCAATTTCTTGGTTTTGTAAAACTCTTTGATAGCTGATTTCTTTATTTAAAGTAGTTTGTAAATTGTCTAAAACCTGCTGGAAACTACACAGTGACAGCGAGGAGAACGCTCCCGGCGGATAAAGAACGAACTGGATATAAGATAACATACGGGAATAAATACCCGGACAGACACAAGCAGAGTCACCGAGGATGACATACCGGATATGACACGTGACAGTACGAACATGTCACAGTGCATATTCCAGCACACCACCTCATCTGAGGTGAATCTACAGCTTGTGAATGCCACCACCCTAGCTACTAGAATGTTACGTCTAATGAGAACGTGAAAGTCAAGTAGCTAGCAATGATCACAAGATGCACACGCAATGATCAAATATATACTGGCCGCTAAAGAAGAACTCGTGCTGCGGAATCCCTAAGGTCTAATCTCTGCCGGCTAGTGGTCAGCAGCAAGTCAAGATGCCGCCTGTCTGCTCATGGGAAAAGAAGTAAGGATGATCGGAGCTGCCTGTCGGCTTAGCTGCGGATACGATTGCGAACTGAGAAAAGAGGTCTTCAATGCCTGAAAGGTTCGACTTACTGAATATGCCCAGCTGTCCGCTAGTGGTCAACACCCGAATCACAAAATACATCGGAGAGGTCCCCATCTCAGCTAGTGGTCGAAACATCTACGAGAAGTGCCCTGCCTGTCCGTTTAGAAATTAAGAATAACCAGAAGAATATCCCCCACCAGAGTCGTAGCCAGCACCACCAGATCCGTAATCGTAGTGGTCGTCGTGCGAATCAGAACGAGCACCACCAGAGTCGTACTCGTCGTAATCGTTGTGCTCGTGGTTCTGCGAAAAATCGGAACCCTCGTTCACCGGTTCAGCGTCCTCAAGAAAGAAAGATGCGCTACCAGTAGAAATATTTTGCTGCGGAGAAAACTCAGTTTCTGAAACTTCTAAAACTCCACCATAGTAGTCGCCCTGGAAACCTGTGTCCAGAGCGTGTTGCTGTTCCAACCGAGAAGAAGAAAAATGCGGAGAGGCCAATAGGCCACCAGTCCCTTCCCAATCGTCGTCAGATTCATCGTAATACCCAAGTGGGTACTCCGATTCATCTTCGCTCTCACTACTGTCAAAAACTGCGTGGACATCCTGCTCTGAATCAACTACATGAACGCTGGAATCTACGGAGTGATAGTAGTGACGCTCCACACGAACAGGAGGGGCCTGTTGTGGGAGCCTGCGCGAACTGGAACGTCCAGTCGCGGGTCTGGTAGTGGTAATCTGAGAAGAAACAGATCGAGCGTCTAAAATTACGTGTCCAGTGCCAACGCCCTGCTCACAGTAGCAGATCTCTGAAGAAACCAAATGATCGGACCCAGCACCACCAACTGCCGTGTCCTCTGAGACGATAATGATGCTCAGTATAACAGGGTCGCAAACTGCAGGAGACTGTGGAAAATTCTGTGGAGCACTCCGAAAATGAGCGAGCGCTCTAGCCTGGGCTTGGCATAATGCAACCAACTGAACGCGCTTCAGGTGGTCAACCTTCTCTAACTTCTCATCAGAAGATACCAGAAGAGCTAGGAGCTCCTCTTCAGACAAAATAGCAGAAATACTCATGTCGAAACAAATAAATCGAGCGAATAAGCAAGCCAACAAAATGATCCAAAACTACCCCGCCGTAAATTCCCAAAGTCAACCGTGCGTCTCCAAGTAAGAGCGAGAATCAGACTCCGTAGGCCACAAGAAAGATGTGCACGCCCAAAGAAAGGATAGAGCGAATACGGAATAAAATTCAACGCCAAAAATCAGTTCACGCAAACGTGAGAGGGTCCATAACCTGCAGGAAACTACACAGTGACAGCGGGGAGAACGCTCCCGGCGGATAAAGAACGAACTGGATATAAGATAACATACGGGAATAAATACCCGGACAGACACAAGCAGAGTCACCGAGGATGACATACCGGATATGACACGTGACAGTACGAACATGTCACAGTGCATATTCCAGCAAAACCGTAGATACCGTACTATAACCATTGAAGCCGCTCTGGATCTGAACCCCTCCGGCTGTACATTCTACTCTTGAAATCAATTTTTCTAAACCATTGGGTAACATGGTTCTTAAAAAATCAGCACCTCCAGGGATTGTAACATCAGCCTCGTTTGCTCGAGCTTCGCAATGCATTGCAAGTGATTTTAAATTTATAATTACGTTTGAAGGAAGATTTAAAGTTATTGTAGAATTATTAGTCGCGGTGTCTTGATTTGTGGTTTCAAGTCTAAAATAATTAGTGCTGTACCCGGAAACTTTTTGTAAGGCGTATGCTAAACTTAATGGTAAAGACATTCTTTTATATATAACATATTAGTAACATAAATAAAAGAAAATTAAAATTGTGAAAGTTCTTTGATGATTATTGACATGGAATAACTTATACTTCCGTCCCTTGCTTCCGTGGGGGAAAATAAAGGTATAGGTCTATTTTTGGAGTCGGTCAAGACAAACTTTAATTCAGTCAATTGTGATCCTGAAATGTCAATAGCAAAATTGTCATTTGGATTTAAAAAATCTATAAAATTTGTAGTCAAGTCATTTGGTAAAAGAATTTTAGCAAAAATATCGCTAGCAAAGAAAGAAAAAAAGAAAAAATGTGACTCTTCCTACTGGAAGCGTGATATTTGAAGGTGCACAGCTGTTACGCCTGCCCCTAGATCGCTAGCAATTAAAGAAGTGCTATCACTACTTATAGCGGATAGATTAGTAGACTCAACATTGTTAGTAGGCAAACTTGATATTCGCAAATATAGTGCATCATTTGTTTGCAAATTACAAGGATAATAAGATTCAAATACTGTGTCAGGTGTTTTTATTTCAAATAAATCAATTAATTGAGAAACATTTGATAAGCCGTTAGTGTGTCTATTTACACGTCCACCAAGAATTTCGTCGGCGTCGTTATATTTGCTTGGACCTATAACTTTAGTTTGTAGTTCAGCTTGTAAAGGATTGATTGCATTAAATTCATTTCTAACTGAAAAAGAAACAAACTTAATATTCGGAACTGCAATTGATAAAGTAATTTTGAATTTATCTTTATAATCTACAGGATCACCATTATATTTTACATCGACAGTTCCCGTATATCCAAATTCATTATCCAAAACATTTTTTATATTTG
The DNA here is from genome assembly GCA_001247695.2 of Cymbomonas tetramitiformis. Classification (NCBI taxonomy): domain Eukaryota; kingdom Viridiplantae; phylum Chlorophyta; class Pyramimonadophyceae; order Pyramimonadales; family Pyramimonadaceae; genus Cymbomonas; species Cymbomonas tetramitiformis. The sequence continues at coordinate 18,542 of LGRX02004451.1, forward strand.
TACTTAAAACTGTTTCTAATTGAGATAATTCAGTGTAATTTGCGAAAGTAATTTCTACGGGAAATAATGTGTTAGCATTAGTATCACCTATAAAGAATATTCCGTTGAAATTGTTAATTGTGTACCATGTTTTGGCAGCCGAAAAGGAATTTAAAACAACACGTAATTTACTTGTAGCTCTATAGTTTAATCCGTAGGTATATTTACGTCTATTCTTCGAGAATCCCCGGCAGAATTTTCTTCGCTGTTTAAATATATTGTTCGTGACGAAATTATATTATTCATTATCCTATACTAATAAAAGATTGATTTTTAATATTCGCTTCTGTGTCCCTAATTTTTGGTTCTGAAATTTCAATATTTCCATTTGCTAAATCATTGTAATATTCGGTTCTATTTAAATAGTCATCAACTATTAATTCAATATGTGCTTTTGGAATATTTTTAAAAATTCTTTCAGCTTCAACAATCAAAAGCTCTTTTTTTACATTCATTTTAAATTAAATCTTCTTTTATATTTAATAATATTTTTTTCTAATGAAGTTGTTTCGCCCCACAATAAATGTTTTGAAAGTGAACCTGGGGTGTCACATTTATTCCAATTTTCACTAGATTTATGACGTTTAAGATAATTTGATTTTCTCTTTACATCTTTATTTATTGTAAAATCTGTATATCCTCTAGCGCCAAAATGAACAGTTTTCGAATTATCGAAAATTGCCATTAATTTTTTATCTTTTTTATTAGACTTTTTTATTTGTACAGATTTATATTTACAATTCACCATGTTATATTATATATCTTATGGATTTATTACACCAACCTTTTGAGGTGTTGAACTATTGCCGTCATACTCGACATATCTAATTCCTTTTTTAAAATTACCCAAATTTATGTTTCTATTTTCATAAGTAACTCCGGTAGTTGGAGAAAATAGCTTTTCATCTTGCTTTTTTCTACCCGTTATTTTTCTAATTTTTTCCGTAATAGGGTCATAACTAGGAACTTTGTCTATATGTGTTTCTTCGATTGGATGTAATCCTAAATATTTTCGTAAATAATTCTTTTCTTGTAAAGTCTCTTTAACACCCATTGTATCCATAAAATCTGTAAAATTAATAGGTTGCGCTTCATTTAACAATGCACCTTCCAATACACCTTGAGTCGTTCTGAAATAATGTTCATTTTTAGAATTTGTAGGTTGGTAATAGCCAAAATAACCTCCCATCACTGAACCGCCTATAGCATTTGCAAAACCAAACCTAGACCTTGCCGTGGAAACTCTTTCGGTTTGGGGATAATTTTCGGTATACATTTGCTCTATATCATGTAATTTTACTAAATTATGTTCAGTCCCCGGTTTAGGATTTACATGTATAATTTCATAATTTGAATTTGGATGTGGTTTTAGTCTTGACGGAAAGGATATAAGATCACCTTCCGTTGAATACACATACTGTTTTTCCGTTGGTGTATTTACCGGCTTTTGTAATGGATTAATTGCAGGGTTAAAATGATGACCTTCGACATTATATTTTTCAGCAATATAGTTGCTTTGACCGGAACGGTTTGAATGACCGGTTACGACAATTTTGTAATTATTTCCATATTTTTTAAAAACATTTTCATATCTTTGGGAAGCTTCAATATATCTTTGAGTCGAACGTTGTTTGCCTATACTTGTCAATAAATTAACATACCAATCTTCTATATTTTTTAATCTATTAGGGTCTTTAGCAATTGTATCTAATTTAAAAAATTCTGCGTCGCTGCCTCGATATGCAACTATTACCTCTTTATTTAAAGCATTGACTAATGTAATGGAATTTCTTCCACTTAATGTAGGGTCTATATGGAAATTTGGGAGTTCTTTCATTATTTTATTTAATTTTGATTTGTTGTTATAGCTAAATGCATAAGCTGAATTAGCGGCTAAAGCATATTTTTTTTGAATAGGATTATCAAATTCGATTTTATTTTTTCCAAGAAAATTATTTAAAACTTTATTTGGTAAACTTTTAAAATCTGAATGTATTGCGTTTAATAATTCTGCAGATTGATTTTTAATATTTTGAGTTACAAAATTATTATTTTTAATTTTTCTATTTTTTTGAAAGAAGTAGGTTGTGCAAAATTATTCTTTTTGGTAAATTTCGTATTTTTATTTTTATCTTTATTTAAAAAATTTTCACTTTTAAAATCATTACTTTTAAAATTGGTATCATAAACAGTTTTAGCTTTTTGACAAAATGGATTTGAAGGATTATTTTCACAAAATGTATTCATAAATTATAAAATTACTATTTTGATTTTAATCTAAATTTCCTCGAATACTGCTGTGAAACAGCACAGCAGCCACGGGGAGAACGCTCCCGGCGAGATAGAACGAACTCAATAACAGATAACATACGGGAATAAATACCCTGACTGACACAAGCAGAGTCACCGAAGATGACATACCGGAAATGACACGTGACAGTACGAACATGTCACAGTGCCAATTCCAGCACACCACCTCATCTGAGGTGGCTCTACAGCTTGTGAAAGTCACCACCCTAGCTACTAGAGTTTACATCTAATGAGAATGGTTAAGTCTGGTAGCTAGAAAGATCACAAGGTGAAAGGATTGAACAGAGGATGCCGAATAAAATACTGCTAGTTGCTCATTTCATGTTGGAAAGACTTCCGGGCTAAATATCTGCCGGCTAGTGGTCAACAGCAAACCAAGATGCCGCCTGCCTGCTCACGAAAGTAGATGAATCACGGAAGAAAATTGCCTGTCGGTTTAGCTGTTTAGTTGTGCGCGGCCAGTTGGGAGGAATTACACATCTCTATAAGAGGGCTCGCGGAAATGAAACAATAGCTACCCGCTAGTGGTCAACATCCCGAAAAGAAACACCATAATACGAACGCGTCAGCTAGTGGTCGAAACATCTGAAAGGAATGCTCTGCCTGTCCGTTTAGAAAATCAAGAAGACCCAGAAGAATAACCACCGTAAGATTCGCTGCTAGCACCACCAGACCCAGAGTCGTGGTGGTCTCCAGAATCGTAATCGGAGGGGTCAGCATCGTCCTCGTAAGCACCACCAGAGTTGTGCTCCCCGTGATCGTCGGAAGAATAGGGGTAGAACTCGTCGTTGTCATCGTTAACCGGATCAACGTGCTCTGAAGAGAGCGAAGCATTTCCAGTCGAAATAAATGTTGGCGGGAAAAAATCAGCTGCTGCAACGTCCAAAACACCGCCATGAGACTCCCCTTGGGAACCTGTGCCCAAGGCAGGAGCCTGTGCCAACTGTGAAGAGCAAAATTGCGGAGAGGCCAAGTGGCCATCAAACTCCTCACAATCGTCGTCAGACTCATCGTAATACCCGGGAGGGTACTCCGATTCGTCCTCGCTTTCACCACTCTCAAACACTGCGTGAATGTCCGACTGTGCAGACGTGCCGATGGAACCAGAAGCAGAATCCACGGAATGAAAGAAATGACGCTCTACACGAACAGGAGGAGCCTGTCGTGTGAGCCTGCGCGTACTGGAGGAGCCAGTCGCGGGTCTCGTGGTCGTTATCTGTGACGAAACAGATAGGGTGTCCAAAATCGCTGACCCATCGCCAACGCCCTTCTCACAGAAAGTTACGGCCGGATTTGAAGAAGAATCGGACGCAGCACCACCAACCGCTGCGTCCCCTGAAACAACGAGATTCAAAATAATCGGCTCGAAAGATGTTGGAGGCTGCGGTAAAATCTGAGAAGCACTACGAAAATGAGCGAGCGCCCTAGCTTGGGCTTGGCACAAGGAAATGAGCTGAGCGCGTTTGTAGAATGAAACCTTCTCCAATTTCTCGTCGCACGATAACAAAAGAGCAAGAAGCTCCCCATCGGACAAAACATTCTCGAGAGCCATCGCGGAAAAATGATCCGTGAAAGAAAACGAACGCGAACAAAAGAATGCCGATACCACTCTGCCGTAATTACCCGTAACTGCCGGACCGTCCAAGCGAAAGCGAAAATCAGATTCCGTAGGCCGCGACAAAGATGGCTGAGCTCAAAATAAAGATAGAGCGAATACGAAATAAAATTTACGCTAAAAATCACGATACGCAAGCGTAAAGTGGGACCATAACCTGCTGTGAAACAGCACAGCAGCCACGGGGAGAACGCTCCCGGCGAGATAGAACGAACTGAATAACAGATAACATACGGGAATAAATACCCTGACTGACACAAGCAGAGTCACCGAAGATGACATACCGGAAATGACACGTGACAGTACGAACATGTCACAGTGCCAATTCCAGCAAATACGACGAGCAATTTGCATTTGTTGTCTAATATATGGTCTAACTTCTAAATTAAATATGGTTCTCGCTAAAGCCTTGCTTTGATTATCAGGTAATTTGTTGTAATTAGGTAATTTAGGTGCGACAAGTTTTGTAGATACTTTAGTGAGGGTTTTAGATTTTGAGTTTGTTGTATCTTTGGATTTGGTCATGGGTTTCTTATTTGCTTGATATTCACGTGAGCATTCCTTTAATTTTCTAATCCAATTTTCTCGAGACATATATATATATATATAATTTATGCTATTATAAAATTTTAATCCATTCTGATTGTGCTTTGGGAACGTGTCCGAGCCGGTGAAAATGTTCGATTTGGAGACGTTGGATTTCTTCTTTGAACACCGGTGATAATGTCGGTATCTCTTTGTGACGAAAATAAAGCTTGCCTCAATATTGGATTGACAAATGTTCTTGAAGATGGTCCGGACTCGTTTTGATTTTCAGGTGTAATTGGTGATGGATTAATTCTTAAATCCTCTTGCAAATTTCTTAGGTTTGAATTTATATCTTGAGTATCAATTTCACTTAATAATTCTTCTTCTTCTTCAAAATCTATAGGTGGTGATTCAGGTTGAGGTGGTTCAAAAATATATTTTGGAAACTCAAAATCATGTTTTAATTCTTTAGTCAAATGCATGGGATTAATTATGCTATTTGTTATATCAAAATAAAATAGTTCAGGATTTTGACTCGGCGCCGAAATACTATAACTTGTTTGGGAAAGCTTTCCATAACTTTTGAACAATTTTTCTGAATTCGGAAAATTCTTATTTATTCCCATCATTTTTAAACATTGTTCTTTTGTGTAAGCGTCACTTAATTGCGGTCTCATTTGAAATTTGTTTATAATAAAATAAATATATAAAAGTAATAATTCAATGTGCGAAATATATAATGATGATTGCTTTAATATACTTCCAAAATTAAAAGACAATTCAGTCGATTTATTCATTTTAGATCTTCCTTACAATCAAACTAATTGCACATGGGATAAAGAAAAAATCGATTTGAGTTTATTATGGAAACATTTAAAGCGTATTGGAAAAGAACGAACTTGTTATATATTCTTAACCACTACTAAATTTGGTCACAAAATAATAAAAAGTAATGAACCGTGGTTTCGATATGATTTAGTATATCAAAAAACAGTTGCCCTAGGGTTCTTTCACGCCAATAAAATGCCATTGAGGAGTCACGAAATGATTTATATATTTTATAAAAAATTACCTACATATAATCCACAAAAAACTCCGGGAATTCCATATTACAAATCGAGCGCAAACACTACAAATATATACACCAAACATTGTGCAAGATTACCAACGAAATGTGAAGACGGTTATCGATATCCAAAATCAGTTTTGAAATTTTCAAACGGAAATTATAAAAGTAAACATCCTTGTTCGAAACCAATTGAATTTAATGGAATACTTAATAAAATCTTATTCAAATGAAAATGAAACAGTTTGTGATCCATTTATGGGTATTGGTTCAAGTTTAATTGCGTGTAAAAATAATAACCGGAAATATATAGGTATCGAATTAAACTCGACTTTTTATAACATTTGCGTAGATAACTTACAATAGCACGCAAAAAAATTAACTTTAAGACAACGATAAATATGAGTATAATTTGAAAGTATGGAAACCGAACGAGATATTGAAAATAAATATGCAAAACAATTGTATATTTGGCAAAGAGGTATTATTTTAGGCTTAAAAGGAGGTGTAAAGCCACCCAATGAAGTGATAGAATATTTAAACAAAGAAATGCCTACTTGGCAAGAAGAGGATTATGGCAAAAAGAGTGTGTGCCAATCATTGTAGCAACGTCAATGTTGAAGTTAAATGTTGTGCAAAATGCAAAAAAGTATATTATTGTTCAAAAGAGTGTCAAAAAATGGATTATAAAAGACACAAATTAGAGTGTAACTAAATAAAGTGAGTAAATAAAGAGTGTTTTTCAACGTTGTAAAAGAACTATGTAATAATGAAAATAGTGTATGCTAAATGGCAAGAAAAGGTAATGGGATTGGGTAATTAACATTTAAATTTTTTTATCAAATAGCAAAATATATCACACAAAAATACTTTTCTTTCTTTTATATTCTTTTTAGAAATAACTTATTATTACTTACTTATTATTTTTGTATGCATATTTTTATTTTTAACTTTAAGAACACATACACACTAGGTAATAATACATTGTACTACTTGAAAATGTATTACACAATCAAATCTACCTTTATTGAAGTTGAAGCTATTGCTTGCAAGCATGATGACTCAAGGGTGTTCCTTAAAAGAATAGATGATGGAACCTATTTGAGTGCTCATGAAAATCATAAACATATATATTGGAGTGAGCATGCTTATGATTGGGAAATGTGGAAACTTGATGAAGATAATCATTTACAATCCATTCACAACACATATGCATGGTATGATGAGAAGCAAATGGAATATTGGCAATGTCCTTTAAGGAAATGGTCAACAATGCAACTTATTCCAAAAAACAATGAGCCAAAATTAATTAGTGATGATAATTATGTTAAATACCTAATGCAAGAAATTGAAAATACATTGAGAAATGTGAAATTAAATAAGCAATATAGAGATAAAACCAAAAAGATAAAATTTAATTTGGATTGGGCTTTTTTGTTGGGAAATACTATTGGTGCATTGGGAGGTGGTGGACACCAAACACCTCACAATACCAAAAAAGGTAAAGGTGTTTGTTTGACACCAATTGAAGATAGAAAATTACCGAAATGGAAAAAGCAATTATGGAGCTTGTCTAAAGAATTAATATCAATAATAGATAAAGACTTTAGTGATGGTGAATATGTTGTTAATTATGCAAAAATGACAAGTGGACATTATGTAAAAAAGCATGTTGACAAAGATGATGTTAGCTTTCAATATGCTATGGCTCTAGGTGATTATAAAAATGCATCATTGAGATGTTATGATGAAAATGATAATGTGATGGGTGATTTTGATTATCATAACAAGATATTAAAGATGGATGGAAGACTTCCACATGAAGTTATCATGGATAATTTTCAAGGGGAGAGATATTGTGTAATATGGTTTAAGTCATATGACAATAGGAAACATGTTGATGATCCAATATTCACCACACCTTGCTATGTATAAAATATTGTAGTGAGAGCATTAAGTTGACAAATATTATTAAACTTATAAAATATTAAAGGTACAAGTAATTAAACAATATTATGGTTCATATCTATATATTTTAATATTGTACAGAGTGTTTATGATCACTTACAGTTATTAATGTTTATGGGTCTGGCTTCAAACAAGCCCAAAGCACAGAAAACTGACTTTTTTGGGTGCTCTTGGCAGCCTCTAACTCAGCCTTTAAAGCCTTATTTTCTCGGTCTAACAGTTCCAGTGCAGCTTCTTGTTGGTCATATGCTTTTTGAAATATGTCTGCTTGTGTATGCCAACTATTCTCAAACTTGGTGTATATTTCTGCCAACTTTTTGTCAAAATCAGTATTGAGTTTGCACTCTAAATCGGACAGCATATTCTGCACTTGCTGCTGGTGACTATCTTCACTATTACTTATTTTCAAGGCGTGATAAGACCGAAAACTAAACTCTAAGTCACTCAGTTGCTGCTTAAAGTGTGCTGTCAGTTTTTTTTCCAACTTAAGTAACATCGGCTGAAAATCGGCTGTCACAATATTTTCAAAAGCCGCCAGTCTCTGCTGTAACTCGGAGTGTTGCTGCAACACAAAAGCCTTAAACTCTTCAAAGTTTGGGTTAAGCACAAAATCGGCTGCCTCACTATTTTCAAAAGCGGTCAGTCTCTGCTGTAAATCGGTGTGTTGCTGAGATACAAGAGCCTTAAACTCGTCTAACTTGGAGTTAGGCACAAACCCCTCGTAATCGCCATCGTCCCCATAGACTTCACGTGTCATAAAGTGCCAAAATGCGTCCTGGTCATAATAGTTCTCAAACCTCTTATTCAAATATTCAACTGTGACCACAGTGTCGTTTCTAGGGCGTCCACGAGCTGCCATCGTGCTGAGACGCTCCCCCGCAAACACACAACACAGTCAGCTTTATTGAAAGTCCTCTAAATCGGCAGGCACATCGGTAAGTTTTGCCATTTGTTCAACCAGTACGGTATGCTTTTCAGCATACTCGGCATTGACCTTTTTCAACTGCTCGTTTTCAGCGACAAGTTTTCTGAGCTCTGCTAATCCTGCCGTATTCTGGGCTGTCAACTCCGCATTTTGTTTTTGGAGGTCAGTAGCGGAATTTTTCTTCAACGACTTTTTTAACTCCGCATTTTCAGTTGACAACTTTGAAGTTCGGCATTTGCTGCGGTGAGTTGAGCCAGTTGCTCTTCTAATGCCCTGACCCTCTTGTCAGTTTGTGCAGAAGTATGCGATGAGGCTGTCAAAGCACTTGGTATTAAACGACGATTAAGAGGAGGTGGAGATAGCGAAAGCGTTTGACGTTGTGCGTTACGGTCAACGCGCATTTGTGCCCTCTTCAAGGTTTGTGCTTTCTGGCGCTCTGCTGCAGTTTCTAAAGCAGCAAAGGTAGAGTCGTTGGAGTGTTGTAATGCCTCCATAGTATTTTCAAGGTCGTGCACTCTCTCCGCATTTTGTCTGTCGCGCGCGTCTACGTAAAGGTCACAGGCATCATCGCAAATACTTCGGTAGTCTGTAGGTTCAAAGGCGGTATGCAAGCGTAAAAACACCGGATGACAATATTCCGATGGCACAAGAGCGTGAAATATTTCGTGATGCGCTGGACAACACGCACAGTTCCAAGAGTTCGCAAGTTTGTCACAACGTTTGTCGACAAGAACTCCTTGCTTTCTTACTTTGTGCACAATAAAACACCGTGCGCCTCTTGAGCCCAACTTGGGGTTGGGGCGTGTTGGAAAATCGGACTGGTAGACACGATAGTTTGTAAACTGCTCGGGATTTTTCGGGTTGGGTATGTATTCGTTGGGATCAGCGTCTTCAGGGATGGGCAGAGCACAGGTTTTCACGTCAAGCTGATTATCTACGGAACACTGATCAATAACATAAAGAGCCATAGTAATTACCTTTCAAAGTTGCAAGACAGCTGCGCCGCCAAACTTGCTTGACCAGAGCAACTGTGATAGCTGCTTCCTAGCTAAACCGGTGCTCAAGTGGTGCTACGGGTGTTACATTTTAAATTCGAGTGGCGGCTACTGTTAATGTAACTGATACAGGTCCGCTTTAGGTCCGGTTTAGCGAGCCCTATAGCTAACACCACATCGAGCATTAAGCTACGCCTTGTTCGAGTCGCGCGACAGTCACAGTCGACGGTCGAAACGAACGAAAGCCTCTATTTACGATCGAGTCGCGCGACAGTCAACAGTCGACTGTCGAAACGGAAGGAACTGAAAATTTCGTTATCTTTTTCCCTGGGAACACTATTATGACAGTATGACATGTATGACACCCCCATTGTACAGCATATGTATTATACGTAAAATTTAACGAGGAACCTCACTGTAAAGTCAAAATTTTGAAAACTAGTTTATTTCATGTCGGTTTTCAGCGTTGAATGTTGTAAAATAGCCTATTTTATCGAAAAAAATCTATAAAAGCCGCAAAAAAATATTTTCCCTAGAAATTTCTTTTTCGACGTGTTTTACATATCAAATATGAGTTGCCATAAAATTTTGGTGCTAAAAAAAGTTATTTTGTAAAATTTTGATGTTTTACTTTGCCTTTTTTTTTGCAAAACTTTTTTAATTTATTATTTTTTAATTGTATACAACATTTTCACATACAAAATCATTTTATTCATCTTCATTTTCACTATCATCATCTTCAAACACACTATAATCAAAATCATCATTTTCAATACCTTCTAATGTCAATATGGTTTCAATGGTTTCTAAAATTTCTTTAATGTTTAACATTTGATAACGTTTATCAATAGGAATTATTTTAAATAGCTTGTTATCTTTTAAGTCCCAAATATGTTCACAATAATAAAGAAGATCATCTAAAGTCACCTCTCTTTTATATTTTTGAAAAAAATCATAATAAAATTCGGGTACAAATTTTTTGTACATTTCACACCATCGTTCTACACACATTTTGTCATCCATTTCATTCAACTCACGAGCTACCCTCATTTTTAAAGCATTAAACGCCTTGACATGAGAAGTCGCCATGTTTGAAAGTTGTTATAAGTTGTTAAAAAGTAGTTTGTTGTGTGTGACTTGCTTGTCTTGCCAATAGGTAGCTTGTTCTTAAAGTTAAATTTATTCCAAAGTATTTGGTATAATGAATTCATTGAAATTCCTACGGAAGCCACTAGAATGTGTACTCTTTTTATGTAAATCAATAAATAAAAAGTCATGAGGGTTTTGAATAGCTTTGTCATAAACTTGAAAAAATGTATCTTGATTTATTTCACCACTACATTCTTCAGCAATTTTCTCTAACTCTTTTATATTCTTATTTTTAAAAACTAATAAATGAGTTAAGTTTCCTCTTATTGATTTATTTAAACCCATTTGGTTTGACGTGTAAGATTGTGTTGCGAAGAGTAAAGTCACTCCTAACGCCGAATCCTTAAGTTTACCTTTATGACGGTGAGTCGTTACAAGTTGATTTAATTTAGCTCTCGTTAGCATAATGTCGTGCCCTTGTACGTCGTCGAATAAAACCACAATCACCGGCTTTTTCCCATTATATTTATGTTCCGGTGGATTATACATTGTGTCTTCAAATTCAATTAATAATTCATTTGGAATATCATGAATTGATTTTGTTTTATCTTTTAACATTTTATTTAATTTTTTCCATCGCTTTAACTTTTCATGATATTCTTCATAATCTTGAGCTTCGGTATCCAGAATTTCCTCTATTTTTTGTGGTGCATCTATTGTAGGTTCTAATATATCTTCATTGACCAATGGCAAATCTTTAAAATAATGTGCATTATTATGGTAAGTAGGACTAACTAAAATTAAACGATCTAATGCATTATTTTTTTTCATTAACCTTAATAAATTAGAAAAGCTGCAAGTTTTACCTACACCTCGTTTTGCCACCGCCAATATAACGGAATGCATATTAATAAAATCTGGGTCCGTATTTATATTGAAAGCACCGCTTTTCGGTAATCTAATTTCATAATCTTTATTTTTTAATTTTTGAACATTTAAGTTTTCTATTTATATTAAAGTTCAGGAAATAATGATTTATAAGCTTTATCATAATGAGTATTTGTTTGTAAAGGTGTTTGTTCTATATCTTTATTATTTCTTTTTTGAGAAATTCTTTTCTTTTTAACTATAACTTCAGGTTCACTATCGCTAGAACTAGAACTCTCATGTATTTCCTCAATAATTACTTTTGCTTTTTTATTTGTGCTTTTTTTATTTTTTACAACTTCTTTTTTTATTTCCGGTTGAACTTCAATTTCGTCCTTTTCCGGTTTTTGGTGATTTTTAATAACTTCTTTTGCATTTAATATTTCTTTTTGTTTTCCAAGATCTTTTGCAATTCTTATATTTTTCTTTTCTTCAGCTTTCAATTTTCGTACTTCTAGAGCTTTCAATCTTGCATTTTTTAGTCTTTCTAAAGTGGCTTCATCTGTGATTTTTCTCCTTTTTTATAACCCATTGTTTTATTAGAATATAATAGATATAAAAAGAAATTAAGATTTCTAAACATTATTAGTATTTTCTTCTTGTTCTAATATTTTCCTCTTGCAATGTATACATGGTGTATTTATAGTTTCACATCTTGAATATCTTATACCGGTAAATATCGCACCGATAATCAATATTATACCACTTATAAAACTTTGAAAATCACATGAATTGTTTAAAATCTCCATACTATATAATTTTAAATAATTTAAAAAATAATTTAGGTTAATCTATATTATCCAATACAATGGAGAAAGTCATTTCAAAGTTTGGAAATACTTATTATAAAAAATCTGCAGAAAAAAATAATTTAGATGTAGCAAAACATTACAAAAATAATAAAAATAAAGTTTTAAAACAACGTATATTAAATTTACGAATTAAAAGAGGTTTACCTATAAAAGCCAATTCTGTCAAATTATACAATATCACTATTGATGATATGATTGGAGCTCTTAAGAAATCATCATTCGATATACCAAAACAGTATGAACTATTCACACAATACTCAAAATTGTTGTAAATTTTTATTGCAATGTACTAACCTAGTTTAACTTAAAGAAATAATATTCTATATATATTATAAAGCCTCCCCCATGTCCAAACTCAACACCTCAAAAATCAAAACAACACCAAAACAATGGAAAGCCTTAGACATTGAAATTAAAGATGTAAAAACAAAAAAGGATTTCGATGATTTAAATGATATCGTGGAAACTTTCAAAGTGATAAATAAAAGAAAAAAATCAAAGGAAATTGTTTCTAAAAATGATTATGAAAAATCGTTGAAAAAAGAAATTAAAGAAAAATATAATGAAAAATCTAAAACTTTCAAAAAATACCGTGAAATTTCACGAAAAAATATCAATAAAAAGAAAAATGAAAAGGTAGAAAAATTTGTAAATAATGTAAAAAGTGATATTAAAAAAATCAAAGAAATTAAAAAAAGTAAACGCACCACTCTCGTTGATAAATATAAAAATAAAGGTGAGGTATTTGGTCCAATTAGTTATGATTTCTTTCTTAAAAAGGGTTTAGATAAATTTGTATCTCCCGCCGAAGATGGTGATAAAAAATATATTGCATTTACTTTGGAATTTGAAGACGATTATATTGCCAACAATGAAGATTTTTTTGTTGCTTACTCACCGGTAAATCTTTTGTATGGTATTGAAAAAGTAGCAAATAGTGAAACGTTACAAGAGCATGGCTCCGTTAAGAGTATAAATCTTTTTGTAAATACCGTTAAACCACCAAAAGGGGGTAGAACTAATAATGGTCAGTCAAAAGATGCAATTTCTAGAAAATTAAAAAGAGGAATTATTACACTTAATAATAATAACAACCAATGTTTTGATATTCCAATTGCAATTTTACAAAATAAAGATTTAAAACAACGTGATAACAAAAAATGGCAAACATTAATTCATAAAGGACGACCTAAGACACAAATTGCATTAGGTCAAAAAATTAGAAATTTAGTAGGTATCGACCCTGATAAACAAACTACTTTGTTTGATATTCCAAAATATGAACAAGCATTGAATTGTCATATTGTGGTATATAGTGAAGATTCGGTTAGTGGGCTAATAGATGAATACGACACAAGAACAAAAGAAGAAAATTTTTATGATTCTAATAAAGACGTTTACTATATATGTTATGATACAATAAATGAGCATTATGAACCTATAATTAACATAGTATCTTTCAAGGCTGAACCTTTAAAGAAATGTACACAATGTACTAGTTCTAAATGTTTATTTAAACACAAGGAAAATCGTGAAAATAAAGGACTTCATCATAAGATAACTTGCCAAGATTGTGGAAGATTCTTTTTTAATCAAGATTGTTATGATTTGCACAAGGAAAATAAAACATGTGACAAACTTCATTATTGTAAAGAATGCAATAGTGTAAATGACACAAAACATAAACATACATGTGGACATATGGTTTGTAAAAATTGCGAAGAATATTGTGATATGAATTATCACGAGTGTTATATACAACAAGTGAAAGAGAAGGACCCTATTAAGAAGTTAGCGTTTTTTGATTTTGAATGTACACAAGAAACAAAGTATTATAATGAGCAAAGTGAAAATTTTCATTATAAACACGTAATGAATTTATGTGTTACGCAATATTTGGACGAAACAAAAAATAAAGAAAGTTGTGACAAACTTGTTAATGGTATTGAACATTATGATATTAATTCTTTTTTAACTTTCTTATTTGGAAATGATGAAAAAGGTAAACCGAGACACAAAGGATGTACTTTTATAGCACACAACGGTAAGGCTTACGACTTTCTTTTAATATTTGAAGCAATTTTAGTGACCCACAAATTTGATAACACAAAACCACCTCCAGAAATTATACGAATAGGAAATAAAATTGTACAATTAAAATATAATGGTGTGACATTAATTGATTCTATTTGCCATTTTAGCTGTGCATTATCAAAATTACCTGAAATGTGGGGTTTAGAAGATCATGTAGTAAAAGGATATTATTGTCATTTGTTCAATAAAAAAGAAAATTGGAATTACAAAGGGAAAATTCCTGATAAACAATATTTTTGTCCGGAACAAATGAAATCTAGTGATAAAGAGAAATTTGAAAAGTGGTGGAATGAAAAACATGATGAAAATTATATTTGGAATAATAGGAATGAATTGCGAAAATATTGTAGTAATGATGTGTTTATTTTAAGAAAATCTTGTGAAGCATACCGAGAAATCATGTTAGAAATTTCAAAAACAGATCCGTGGAATTTTATAACAATTGCATCCACGGCTCAACACGTGCATAGAAAAGATATTATGCCAAAAAATACTATCGCGTATTATAGAATTAAAACACAAAGCAAAGCATGTGCAGAATGGTTGAGTTATCTAGAAAATTTTAAAGGTATAGAAATAATTAGAGAATATAGAATTCCAAAAACAAATTTTGTAGCTGATGGCTATTGTAAGGAAACTAATACAATATTTGAATTTAATGGTGACAAATTTCATGGCAATCCAGCAATTTATGATCCCAAAGAAAAAGCAAACATTTCGCGAGATGTAAACGTTACCCATGGTGATTTAGATAGAAAAACAAAAGAGAAAAAACAAAGAATAAAAGATTTAGGATATATTGTTGAAGATATATATCAGTGTGATTGGAATACTTTGAAAAATAAAGAAAAATCAGTCATTGACTTTATGAAGACATATAAACCGGACCTTAATATTAGAGATGCATTTAATGGAGGGCGAACGAATCCTGAACAATTGTATTGGGAAAAGAAATTTGGTGAAATATTAAGGTATTTAGATTTTACTTCGTTATATCCGTGGGTCATGAAATATTGTCAGTACCCAATAGGGTTTGATGAACAATTTAAAAATGTTTCAGTTAAAGAATATTTAGCGAGGTATAAAAATGAAACTGAAAAATTCTTTGGTGTTGTATATTGTAAAGTAAAACCTCCAAAAGATTTACAATTTCCGGTTCTTCCATCAAAACATGAAGGTAAATTACAATTTACTTTGCATGAACAACAAGGCACTTGGTCAACAATTGAAGTCGATAAAGCTATTGATATGGGATATGAATTATTAGAAATTTATGAAATTAGACATTGGAAAGAGCGGAGTACAGATGTGTTTGCACCATATATCGATAAATTTCTTAAGATTGAGCAAGAATCAAGTGGATACCCTAAATGGGTAAAAACTGAAGAAGACAAGGATAAATACATATTAAATTATTATCTAAAGGAAGGTATACTTTTAGATAAGGCTGAAATCAAAGATAACCCGGGAAAAAAAGCTGTAGCTAAATTTTATCTCGTATCTATCTTTGGGAAATATGTACAAAAATTAAACAAAATGAAAACCAAAATTATTAGCGATCCTTGTGAATTTTATATTATGATTCTTGACGAAGATTATGAAATCAGTTACGATTTTGCCGGAATTGAAGGAAATGAAAAATGCATTATGAGTTATAAATATACACCCGAAGCTTTTGATGGACCGGACAAATGTGCAACATCTGAAATCATTGGTGTAATGACTACGGCTTATGCAAGACTGAAATTGTACGACTTGTGCCATAAAGTAGGGTTTGACAATGTGTTATACACTGACACTGACTCGTGCATTTACATAGAAAAAGAAGGTATTAATGACCACGTATATAAATATCAAAAAGGTGACCTTTTAGGTCAATTAACTGATGAACTTTATGATAAAAAAAGGAAAATTACCAAAGAATGTGTTGAATACGCAGCCACAGGTCCAAAATCATATACATTGAAATATTCAAACGCCGAACCTGACACTAAAAGCAAAGGATTTTATTTATCGTATCAAAATAGCAAAATTATCAACCATGAATCAATGGTATATATGGTTAAGAATTTAACTGATAAAATTGATGATAAATATGCTAAATTGACATATAATGTAATTAGAAAACGCAAAAGAAATGGCAAGCAAGAAGTATTATGTCCACAAGGGTTGGAGACAAGAGTTGAAACTAAGGTATATGCTAAAGGTTGGACTGAAAATTTAAAAGGTAATTTAGAACACAGTACATACAGATTAAGACCTGAAGGATACTTATCTTAAATCAATTTCTAAATCATCACTATCATTATTATTTTTATTTTGACTACGAGTTCTTTTAGATAATCGATTGGAAACTGAAATACCTTCGCGTTTGGTTTTTCTTTCTTTTTTATTTTGTTTTGTTACCAATTCTTTTGCGGTAGTATCATCTTTATTTTTACTTTCATTTGTAACATTCCCTTTTACTTCTAATAATTCTCGTGGTTTATATTTTCTGACTAGAGTTTCATTGCCGTCTTCAATTATATAAGACAAGCCTTCCATTTTTTTAACTTTATAAATTTTAGTTGACCATCGTTGAGTTTCCTTATTAAAAGTTTTAGTTTTAATTTTAATTCTAACTTTATCTCCAGGTTTTATATCAATTTTGGAAAGTACTTTTGTTAATATATTTCTTTTCAATAGAATATTTCTAAGTATTCTATCTTCATTCATATCATTTGGTGCTGACTTATCAATATTTCCTACATTTTTAGTTTCATTATAATTCTTGACAATATTATCTAATTGATTTATCCAATTGACCGTATCTTTACTTTTAAAATAAAGTTCCAATTTATATTTCAATGTTCTATTAAACCTCTCAATCATTCCCATTGTATTATGGTCTTCGGGCTCATTCAAATAATGTTCGATATCATTATCTTCCAAAAGTTTCTTCATGGCTTTATTTATAAATTCACTACCGTTGTCCGTTGTCAATACATTCATTTTGGAATCCTTTATAAATTTTCTCATTGCCGGTATGACACCTTCAGCAGATTCTATATTTTTATTATTTTTATCTTTTATAGTTTTTGATTTTAATCCATAAGCATATCCTTTTCTTGTATTTATATTTATTCCCGTTAATATCACAGCAAAACCTTTATTTTGTTTTTTAAATTTTGGAATAAATGCTAAGTCTGCTTGGATGTAATTTTTGTTTGGATCTTTGCCATAAATAGGAAATAATTCCTTTTTATTTATTTTCTTTTTTTGAGAAAAAGTTTCATTTACTTCAGTTTTTTCGACAGCCTCTTTTACTTGTTTTTGTGTAACTTTGTAACCCTTTGCTTTTAATTTGGATGTAAAAGAATTTATATTAGATAAACCAATTTCAGGGTCTAAATAGAAATCTTGTATTTGTTTCTCCGTAATAGATTTACTCATTTGTTTTCTTTATTATATATCATCAGTGAATAAAAATATTTTTTCATTTGTAATATTATTTTTATCTAAAAGCATTTGATCAATTTTATATGAAATACCATACATTTTATTCATTATATAAAATCCAGGAATTCTAATAATAGATTGTATTTTTGTATTTATTGTGTTCTCTTTTGTAATTTCTAAATCCTCTCCGGTTTTTCTATCATATAAATCACTATCAGCATTATCTATTTGACATTTAAATAAATTTGAATAATTCTTATTTTGATTTACTTTGATTGAGCTATTAAAAAGTTCTTTTAAGTTTGAAAGTTTAAAAGTATTTTT
>LGRX02004451.1:44083-66752 GCA_001247695.2 Cymbomonas tetramitiformis
AATGAAATGAAAATGAAATGAAAGTGAAAATGAAAATGAAAATGAGATGAAAATGAAATGATAAAAATGAAATGAAAATAAAATGAACATGAAATGAAAAAGAAACGAAAATGAAATGAAAATGAAATGAAAACAAAATGAAAACAAAATGAAAATGAAAGGAAATGAAAGGAAATGAAATGGAAATGAAATGGAATAAAAATAAAATGAAAATGAAATGAATTGAAAATGAAAATGAAAATGAAATGAAATAGAAATGAAAATAAAATGAAAATGAAAATGAAATGAAAATGAAAATGAAATGAAAATGAAATGAAAATGAAATGGAAATAAAATGGAAATGAAATGAAATTGAAATGGAAATGTAATGGAAATGAAATGGAAATGGTGAAAAATGAAAATGAAAATGAAATGAAAATGAAATGAAAATGAAATGAAAATTAAAATTAAATTAAATTAAAATTAAATGAAAATGAAATGAAAATGAAATGAAATGAAAATGAAATGAAAACCCTAAACCCTAAAACCCTAAAAAAGTTTAAAAAATCTCGATACCGACCCTTGATATCGATTATATATCATGTGCCGCATCCAAAGATATTGCATGAGCATTACAATATTGATCATCTACCATGCGGGTATATATATATACCAAGTTTATATACCGTATAGATATATCCGTTATCCAACGGTGTCGCAGCGCCAGCGCTCCATCTGATACTACATCCGCTGCGGAGTAAATCCGGCAGAAGGGGGGCTACTTACGATTGAAATTTTCAGGCCCTGAAAATTTACCCCCTGAACTTTTTTTTCAGGGCCCGAAAATATTTTCAGGCCCTGAAAACCATTTTCAGGCCCTGAAAACCATTTTCAGGCTCTGAAAATGACTTTCGGGGTCTGATCTTGTTTTATACTAGGCTAGTTATACACCTTAAAAAAAAACCTCATGGTTGATATAAGTTTTCCACAAAAGTTCAGGGCCTGAACTTTTCGAATTCACAGTCTTAAGAACCCCCCCGAACTTTTTTTCAGGGCCTGAACTTTTTATTCACTTTTCGTGTTATATAAAGTTTAGAATTAAATTCTCATGTCCCAATCTATCCCCCCGAAAAAAAAGTTCGGGGCCTGAACTTTTACAGTGTTCCAAGCCCTGAAAATTCACATGAGGCCTACAAATGCCTTTTCAGGCCTGAAAATCGTTTTCAGGGCCTGAAAATGACTTTTCAGGGCCTGAAAATCGTTTTTAGGGCCTGAAAATGACTTTTCAGGGCCTGAAAATGACTTTTCAGGGCCTGAAAATGACTTTTCAGGACCTGAAAATGGTTTTTAGGGCCTGTAAAAGGTTTTCAGGTCCTGAAAATGACTTTTCAGACCCTGAAAATGCTTTTCAAGCCCTGAAAACGGTGTTCACACCCTGAAAATGCCTTTCACGGCCCGAAAACGGCCAGGGCACTTCATTGCAAGTTATGCAACCCTCACCAAGGCGCGCCACCCCGCTCACAACACCCCTCATCAAGGCACGCCACCCCGCTCACCACACCCCTCACCAAGGCGCGCCACCCCGCTCACCACACCCTCACCAAGGCGCGCCACCCCGCACACAACACCCTCACCAAGGCGGCCACCCCGCTCACCACACCCCTCACCAAGGCGCGCCACCCCGTCACCAAAACCCCTCACCAAGGCGCGCCACCCCGCACACAACACTCCTCACCAAGGCGCGTCACCCCGCTCACCAGACCCCTCACCGAAATGAAATGAAAATGAAATGGAAATGAAATGAAAATGAAAAGGAAATGAAAAGAAAATGAAATGAAAGGAAATGAAAGGAAATGAAATGGAAATGAAATGAAATGAAATGAAAGGAAATGAAATGGAAAAATGGAAACGAAAATGAAATGAAATGGAAATGAAACGAAAATGAAATGAAAATGAAACGAGAAAATGAAACGAAAATGAAATGAAAATTAAACGAAAATGAAATGAAATGAAATGGAAATGAAAGGAAATGGAAATGAAAGGAAATGAAAATGAAATGAAAGAAGATGAAAATGAAAGGAAATGAAAATGAAAGGAAATGAAATGGAAATGAAATGGAAATGAAAAAATGAAAAGAAAAAATTTCATACCATATATGTATACCATAGGTTTGAATCATCGTTAAACTTTTGAATAATCGTGACTTTGAGGGCATATTATGTTATTATATTAAACTCGATTAATTGTGAAACTCTTGAATAATGGTGAAGATGAGAACATATATATGTATTATATTATGTTATTATATTAAACTCGATTAATTGTGAAACTCTTGAATAATAGTGAAGATGAGAACATATCGTCATTTCGATCAGAAATTCAAGTAGCTGTGACGATCGCTGACTTTTGATTGTGTCACGGGCATCGTTATGTATAATTAGAAATTAAATACGCATATATTGACCTTACGAAATATCACGAGTACGATGCACATGCATTGTATGTTGTCATCATGTTCCATCATCGATAGTGCCATTCGTGCATCAGCTTGCACGTTTGCATGATGTATGCATGTTGGCCATGCATCCACAGGGCCTGCAATGTAATCGCAGGAGTCGAGCACTCGCGAAGAATGAAATTTTTCATGGGTACATACATCGATAATCTACCATGCCGTGCATGCATAATGTATAATCGATATCGAACAGATGCATATATGCATACTCGATTACATAAAGTATGCATATATTGGATATCGATTATATATCATGTGCCGCATCCAAAGATATTGCATGAGCATTACAATATTGATCATCTACCATGCGGGTATATATATATACCAAGTTTATATACCGTATAGATATATCCGTTATCCAACGGTGTCGCAGCGCCAGCGCTCCATCTGATACTGCATCCGCTGCGGAGTAAATCCGGCAGAAGGGGGGCTACTTACGATTGAAATTTTCAGGCCCTGAAAATTTACCCCCTGAACTTTTTTTGGCGCAGATTGGGGGCCCTGGGTGGCCCCCAGGTTCCCCGGGCCAAGCTAGAATCCTTGCTTGGCCTGCTTGCTTTCTGCGGGCAAGTGGTGTACGGCCTTTCGCTGTACACTAGGTTTGCCCATGCATTGTTGTCACAATGCAAGGCGAGGTTCCTCCACCTTAATGACAAGGTGGTCCAGGACCTCAAGGTCATCTGCACAGTCATGAGACTGTACAATGGCCGACGAGTCCGACTAAACCGGCTGGAGGTTAAGTGGGAATGGTTTTCCACTGATGCCTCCACCGGAGTCGGGATGGGAGCAGTGCTCGACAAGCGCTGGTTCGCCGTCACCTAGGCTTGGCTCCGTAGCCAGCCCCAGGAGGATTTCTTCCCTTTCAATCCAAATAACCCAAAGTCTAAGGACATCGGGTATTTGGAATTGTTTACCCTCTACTGGGCCCTGGTCCTTTGGGGTAAACACTTGGAGGGGAAGTCCGTAGTTGTCCACATTGACAACGAGTGTGTCATTGGGCAACTACAGCGGTGGTGGGGCCCGTCTGAGTACATACCGTTACTCAGGCAGTTGTTCCTCGTGTGTGTCCAGCATGACATCCGTCTGCTTCCAACCTACATTGCCTCAAAGGACAATGTCTATGCTGACCTCCTTTCGAGGGGTCAAATTAGTGCATTCCGGAGGCGGTGTAGGGAGGACAGGCATCACTCGGTCTGGATTGAAGACCGGGATGATTGGATGCTCCTGCCCAACCCGTGGAGGGCCCTGGACGTCCAGTTCGGGCCCTTCACGGTTGACTGCTGTGTTTCACAGCACGGTGCCAACTCCTTCTGCCGGGTCGGCTGGACGAAGGAGGACGACGCCAGAGTTATGGACTTTCGAGGCCATAACTGCTGGGGGAATCTTACTTTCTCTGGCTTCCTCGAGATCATCCAGAATTTTCTGAGGTGTAAGAGGCAGCAGCAGCGTGGCACCGCCGGGACCTTCTTGGTCCCGGTCTGGGAGGGAGACCCCGGCTACGAGCTGGTAAAGTCCCTCCCCGAGGTGTTCAAGGTAGTGCGCCGTTGGCCCGCACGGAGTACCTTGTTCACCGCCCCCTCCCCGCAAGGGGGAGGGCGGACTTACTGGGGGGACACCAGATGGGCCACCATGGTGGTCCGCTGCCCCCCGCACCCTGTCGAGTGGACTGACTCCGTGCTCACCGGGGTGACTTGGTGAGCAGGTGAGGAGCTCGACAGGCTGTTGGCCCAGACCGCCATCTACCAGTCTGTGTGTTTCGCCTTAAACACACAGGCCTCGTACTCTACTTGGGTAAGGAGCTTGCAACAAATGATGTACTGGCATGGTGGGTCGTGTTTATGGTTACTGACCGGAAGGTCAAGCCATCCACCGCCAAGAAGTACACCTCGGGCGTGAGGGCCCTCCATCTGCAGCTGGGTTTGGTGTGGGTCCCGGTGAGGGAGAGATGGGCCGTGCATTCAGCCTTGCAGGGCTGTGGTCGGAGGTGGGACACCCCCTCCAAGCAGACCATGCCCATCGGGTTTGAGGAGTTGCTGCAGATGGCAGTGGTGGTAGACCCCAACAGTTTCCTAGAAATTGTGGTGTTTGCTGCCATGCTGACTGCCTTCTTCTTCTTCTTCCGGAAGGATAATGTCTCGGTTGAGAAGGCGGACGCTTGGAACCCTCGTGGTCACCTGGTCCGTGCCGACATGTCCTTCCCGGTTCTGGAGGAAGGGGCCCGTCAGGTGGACATTAGAGTGCGTCACTCTAAGACCATCCAGGCGGGGGAGCGCTACCACACCGTGCGGGCGGTAGAGGTCCCCGGCTCCCCCATCTGTGTCGTCCGGGCACTTTGGAGGATTGGGCAATTGCCGAACCTCGGCCCGGACGGGCCTCTGTTTTGCACCGAGGATGCCAAGGGCCGCCTGAAGCCCTTGACACACTCGGTGTTTGTGGCCGTCTTCCGGAAGCTGGCGGCTCGGGCAGGGCTGGACCCGGCTGCCTACACCAGCCACTCCTTCCGCCGTGGCGGGGCCACCGCTGCTTTCAGGTTGCAGGTTCAGGACGCCCTGATTCAGGCCCACGGTGACTGGGCCTCCGAGTGCTACAAGCTGTACTGCGACATGGACGCCGCACAGCAGCTGATCCTCCCCTCAGCAATGGCTTCTGGCGCTGCAGCCGCCACCCGCGCCTTCAAGGGGCGAGCCTAATCGGTACGTGCCCTCTCCCTCCGGCCCTCCCGCCCCTCTCTCTCTCTCTTGCCGATGGGTTGGGTGTTGTGGTCTCAGTTGCAGTGCTTCCCTAGCAGCAGGAACCTAGGCTTGCCTCTGGTGTACTCCGGTGTCTGGATAGGCCCTACTGTGGGCTGTACCTAGGCTTGCCTCCGCTGTACTCCGGTGCCTAGTTAGGCCCTATTGTGGGCTGTTGTGCTGCTTAAGGGGGTCCCAAGCAGCAGTGACCCAGACTCCCGGTGTACTCCGGGGTTTGGTTAGGCCCTATTGTGGGCTGATGTGCTGGTTTTGGGGACTCGGACTAGGGGCCTCGTGCGGTACCGCTGGGTGCCTGCTCCTAGTTGGGTGAGAGGAAGCTTCTTTGTCCCCAAGGTCTTGGCTGAAGCCTAGCTGGAGCCAAGCTGGAGCCCAGCAGCTGCTGAGCAGTTGCACAGAAGCTTCCTTGTGTCACCACTGCTTAGAGCCACAGTTCAAACACTTGGCTAGTTGTGAGATTGAGAGATGAGACAGACTCGAGAGTTGTTGGTACAGAGACACAGAGACATGGGACCCCTGCCTGATGGCTGACTAGCAGACCGCTGTGACCAGGAGTACTAGAACACATCTTCGCAGACGGTATATCAATATTTGATTTGTATATAAAATATTGCTAGTCCCATGTGTGTTGTGATTGTGCCTTGGTGTACCTACTTCCTAGGAAGAATAAGCACCGAGACCGGCCAATTGTTATCCGCCGCTGCCGCCATTGCTGCTCCCTACGTCCAGGCCGCCGCCTCACCCGCTTGCGAGCGAGCTCACGCTGACGGTCATGCCGTGCTTATGGGTCAACCGCCTCTCCGCACTTCCCACCAGTTCGACGATGGCGGAACACTTACGCAGATCGCGCAGCAAGCGGCGGCCATGCGCACCGAGACCGGCCAGTTGTTACCCGCCGCTGCCGCCATTGCTGCTCCCTACGTCCAGGCCGCCGCCTCACCCGCCTGCGAGCGAGCTCACGTTGACGGTCATGCCGTGCGTATGGGTCAACCGCCTCTCCGCACTTCCCACCAGTTTGACGATGGTGGAACACTTACGCAGATCGCGCAGCAAGCGGCGGCCATGCGCACCGAGACCGGCCAATTGTTATCCGCCGCTGCCGCCATTGCTGCTCCCTACGTCCAGGCCGCCGCCTCACCCGCCTGCGAGCGAGCTCACGCTGACGGTCATGCCGTGCATATGGGTCAACCGCCTCTCCGCACTTCCCACCAGTTCGACGATGGCGGAACACTTACGCAGATCGCGCAGCAAGCGGCGGCCATGCGCACCGAGACCGGCCAATTGCTACCCGCCGCTGCCGCCATTGCTGCTCCCTACGTCCAGGCCGCCGCCTCACCCGCCTGCGAGCGAGCTCGCGCTGACGGTCATGCCGTGCTTATGGGTCAACCGCCTCTCCGCACTTCCCACCAGTTCGACGATGGCGGAACACTTACGCAGATCGCGCAGCAAGCGGCGGCCATGTGCACCGAGACCGGCCAGTTGTTACCCGCCGCTGCCGCCATTGCTGCTCCCTACGTCCATGCCGCCGCCTCACCCGCCTGCGAGCGAGCTCGCGCTGACGGTCATGCCGTGCATATGGGTCAACCGCCTCTCCACACTTCCCACCAGTTCGACGATGGCCGAACACTTACGCAGATCGCGCAGCAAGCGGCGGCCATGCGCACCGAGACCGGCCAATTGCTACCCGCCGCTGCCGCCATTGCTGCTCCCTACATCCAGGCCGCCGCCTCATCCGCCTGCGAGCGAGCTCGCGCTGACGGTCATGCCGTGCTTATGGGTCAACCGCCTCTCCGCACTTCCCACCAGTTCGACGATGGCCGAACACTTACGCAGATCGCGCAGCAAGCGGCGGCCATGCGCACCGAGACCGGCCAATTGCTACCCGCCGCTGCCGCCATTGCTGCTCCCTACGTCCAGGCCGCCTGCCTCACCCGCCTGCGAGCGAGCTCACGTTGACGGTCATGCCGTGCGTATGGGTCAACCGCCTCTCCGCACTTCCCACCAGTTTGACGATGGCGGAACACTTACGCAGATCGCGCAGCAAGCGGCGGCCATGCGCACCGAGACCGGCCAATTGTTATCCGCCGCTGCCGCCATTGCTGCTCCCTACGTCCAGGCCGCCGCCTCACCCGCCTGCGAGCGAGCTCACGCTGACGGTCATGCCGTGCATATGGGTCAACCGCCTCTCCGCACTTCCCACCAGTTCGACGATGGCGGAACACTTACGCAGATCGCGCAGCAAGCGGCGGCCATGCGCACCGAGACCGGCCAATTGCTACCCGCCGCTGCCGCCATTGCTGCTCCCTACGTCCAGGCCGCCGCCTCACCCGCCTGCGAGCGAGCTCGCGCTGACGGTCATGCCGTGCTTATGGGTCAACCGCCTCTCCGCACTTCCCACCGGTTCGACGATGGCCGAACACTTACGCAGATCGCGCAGCAAGCGGCGGCCATGCGCACCGAGACCGGCCAATTGCTACCCGCCGCTGCCGCCATTGCTGCTCCCTACGTCATGTTGATGGCAATGTTGCTGCCGGCCATTACGGCTGCGCGTTTAACATACTCTGCCCGTTCCAGATAGCTGGCAGCCATGACGTCTGCGTCCATGCAGCTGCCTAGCGGCTCATTGATGCGCTCTTTGATAGCTGGAGGTAGTGTTGGTCGCTGGGCGTACACCAGCTCGTAAGGCGACAATCTGGTGGACTCCTGAGGGGTAGCGTTATAGCCCAGCATGAGCCAGGGGAGAAAGGTCTCCCAATCATCGATAGATCCGGCGCGCGCGCAAGCTTTAGTCAAGGCTGCCTTGATCATTTGCATTATCCTTTCACCAAGTCCGTTACTTTGCGGGTGAGATGGAGACGTAGTGCGGTGGTCTACGAAGTTGTCCTTTAGCAGCTGAGCGAAGTCAAGGTCTGGGTAACGCTAAGGCCAATTTACACAAAAGTTCCAAAAACCTTTTTATTTGATAAACAGGTCACCCAAAGCGAACTGAACATTTTGCGCACTTCAGGGATCAAATTTACCACGTTATGAAAAAGTTATGGTCGATACCATTCATTTCCCCCCATACTTAACCATACTTAAGCGTAAACTTAAAACGTTTATATCTCGCGATCTAGGAGCTCGGAACTTTTGTGTAAATTGGCCTTAGCGTTACCCAGACCCTGAAGTCTTTCTCCCATTCTCCAACGTTGTCCGTCAGTACCTCTGCCGGACAGCCGAACCGCGCGATGATGTGCAAGGCGAAGGCTTGCGCGGTCTCTGAGGGCTCTTTTGATTGCAGGGGAATTAAACAGACGTACTTGGTGAAGTGTTCAACCACGCCCATCACATACTGGTAGTTGCACTTGGCCTTGCGAGGCATGGGTGCAAGGTCGGTGGAAAACTTGTAGTACATCCCTTTGACATCCAAGGGGTTGAGATGAGGTGCGTTTCAGTTTCGTGGTTGTCGGGCCAGTAAAATGCGTCTCTTACCATGGCGGCGGTGCGTCGGCGACCGAAGTGGCAAAGGCGCTCATGCATCTGCCGCACGATACGTGCCCGCTGGTCAATGGGGGGTACGGGCCTTCTGGCACCGTTTGGTAGAATTCTGACCAGGGTGCTCTCCTCCAAGGCATAATGTCTGGCGCGAAGGGCTGCGGCTTGATGCTCTTCGGGACTTCATACTCGCTCGCCTTGCAACCACTGTATCATGGCCTCGTCGGTGGTAGGCTCGCGAGTTTCCCGTGCGCCGGCTGCGGCGCTGAGGGCTGCGGTGAGGCAGAGCGGGTGTTCTGCTGCGAGTAAATCTGCCGGGGTGTTGAGGCTGCGGGCATGATGGGTATCTGCAGTGGCTGCTGCGTGGGCGAATGTGCCGGCGCGGACAAACTGTACCGGGCGGTTGGTGTCGCATATGGCCGGGGCTGCGGCGATCTCCACTCCTAGGCCGGCTCCACGGTAGGGTGCCTGCCACGAGTCTGTGGATACGTGTTGCTGAGCGGCCTCCACCAGGGACGGAGTTGCGCCTTTGCCATAAAGCCCGCGTAACGTCGCGGAGTCCACGTGTGTGCTGTTTCTGGTCGCGTGCAGTGGTTTAGTCCACAGGGTCAAGACAGATGGGGGTATGACAGCCTCATCCTCAGAATCGGGGTGGTTACGCGCGGCGACCGTGTTGCGCAGGTTGTACTCCGCCATGCTGCCCATGGAGCACCGCTGGAAGTGGGCCGGCGAGGTCTTGTTGAGCAAATATTATGTAGCCAAAATCCGCGAGACAGCCCTTACGTCGAATGCTCTCCCTAGCATTTCACTCCTCTTTCGTGCTGTGACGCCGGGTGCTCCCGTGGCGCCGGTCTGAAATCCCATCGTTTGATCCTTCAGGGGGGAATTTGGGGGCATTTTCAAGGTTGGGAGAGAACTTTTACCCTTCGGGCAGCAACCAAGGGATGCAAAAATGTGTAAGATTTCCAAGGACTTTTCGGCGGTTACATACCCATGTTACTTATACCGATATTTTGAGGGTCAAGATGAGCTCGGATGAAATTTTCGTCGAGACACTCCGGAAAGAGCAACTCAAGAACTTGACAACATGCATCCCCAAATTTGCAAAGGGCCTCCGATGAAGCCCATAAAACATGCACCCTAACCACCCTGCATTCATGCGCCCTTTTACCGGTGGCTTGCTCATACCGTGGGGGGATCATGCCAGTCGGTACAGGCTAGCCTATACCAATGCATTCGGTACAGGCTAGCGTGTACCGACGATATCGGTACAGGCCGGCCTGTACCGAAATCGGCCGGTATATACCAGCGGCTTGCTGATATCAAACATGTTTGGCGCCGCGCTGCAAAGTAGGCGGACGTAGTGGCAAACTGAAGCTGATACATGATACATTGTGCCGAGGTGAGGTACTGAATTAGCTTTTGTCAGCAAAGTCATCGATGCTCAGAATATTATAGTCGATATGTTTGACAGTATAGCAAACCCCACTCGGTTAAGCACAAAGCCCACAAGGAAATTTACACCAAACCCCTGATAATACCAATTTCAATTGTTCATACTTGTACAATATACTAGCTACGATCATTACTCATATGATCTGTGAGTATCTCGTTAAGGCACGAG
Source organism: Cymbomonas tetramitiformis (assembly GCA_001247695.2). Classification (NCBI taxonomy): domain Eukaryota; kingdom Viridiplantae; phylum Chlorophyta; class Pyramimonadophyceae; order Pyramimonadales; family Pyramimonadaceae; genus Cymbomonas; species Cymbomonas tetramitiformis. The sequence continues at coordinate 54,423 of LGRX02004451.1, forward strand.
CCTTACAAAACCGGATAGACTTACCATAAACACTACACAACATGCTGTTCACCTGATCTGCCCCATCACATGGCATTCTGACGTGATTGCAATGCACACACGAATCCCGTATGATGTGATATGGTAGCCATCTCGAGATGGTGACCATCTCTTGAGTGCACTTAATCCTAAAGCACCTGGGAATCCAGCTTTAAGGCCCATCCACGTGGTTGAAATTGTCCAGCGCATCGCAGAACCACATATCAGCTCCTGTCTAGATGAATTAGATCTCACTTATTGTGGCGCTTTGGGCGTGATGACCCGCTCTTCGACTTCCTGCTGGATTGTGCTGCGGTTGGTGGTGGCTGCAGCCCATCTGAAAAAGACCACAAAAACACACCAACATGCACATGCCCATCAAGCATACCCAGCTCTGCATTGTTTCCCCTTTCTGCAGCTTCGAGCAGCTCAAAGGTGTTTATCAGTGAACAGCTTTCTTAAAAAATAGAAACGGGTAGATTTCAAACCCTCAGTGCTGCACAGAGGCGGCCGATTACAATCTGCTTGCAAAGAGATTCTTCGGATCAACGAGGGCCTCACACCCGCCTTCCTTGCCTAAAGATACCCTCCAACTCCAAAGCCTGGATGCAGCCTCTTAAGGTCAGTTAGACTCGCGAGACGAGTCTCGGGCGCTCCAAGTCAACTCCAACTCCAACTCCAACCCGAATTGAATGATATCCGCCGCAGGAAGTAGTGTGTCCTTCTGACGGGAATGGCATGGTGTTTACATTGGTGCCTGCGGAATTTCAGTGGTTTCAAAATTTGGAGCCAATCAAGCTGAGGCACCGACTGTGATAGTGCTGGTTCGAACCGTCCGAGACTAGTTGCAATTCTGACAAGCGCAAGCGTGGAAATCCAAACAGACAATAAATCAGCTCTGTTCTTCTGCACTTCTGCAAAATAACTTTTTCACGGAATTTCGCACAGCAGAATTCTTGTGCAGACACACTGCAAATCTCACAATTATTTCCCTTTGTCCAATGGTGTGCTTAGGTGACCAGATGGTGGATTCCAATGGGGGAACCTGCGAGAGCCGGCCCCGAATCAGAGACACCCAATTCAAGGGACAACGAGCCTGGCGAATTGGCTGATTCTGCAAAGTTTGAGGGGAAAGATTGATTGAGGTATCTGGTGCAGCGCCGGCAACGATCCCAGCAACAGCAACATCGGAAGTTCCATGAACAGTAACAGCTGCGATCTGCAGTGGTAGAGCAGATGAACAAGCTCAACGCCAAAGTTGACGGCACTGTGAAAGAGGAATCTGCTTCATTATTGTACGAAGCATGCACTCTCCCCCCTCCCCCGCAGAGAGCACCGGTCACAATAGGCACGCAGAGGTCTCGGCAAGTACATATATTCACAATATATTAATTGCCACCCAGTCTGGCCTATTCGGTCTCTCGGCATGTGGCATGAGTGTCTGTCTCCCTCTCTGTCAGGTGGAGCAAGGTCTCAGTGATCCCAAGCACGAAGCTTCTAAGCAGGTTCCTAGCAGGTGTCCAGCTGCTGTACGGAATGGAACTCTAGGCGCCATGCGCAACCAGGGTCAACGGCTGGTTCTTCGAAGCTGTTGTGAAGGATCTACGGCTTCACAGGTTCCCCATGGGAATCGTGCGCTCATCTGAGACTCTGCCGCCACCTGCCACCAAACAGCACACCCCCGTGCATCATCCCTTGCAACTAGAGGAGTGGGTGGGTGGGAAAAAGAAAGGAAGAACGGAGATGGAGCATTGCTCCTGAGGCTGAGATTCCGAAAAACTGCTTGACACTCCCTGAGAGAGTTGTTAACAACCAACTTCTTGTGTCAAGCCCAGACGTGTCACGTGTCACCAATCACGGCGATCGGTGACTCCCCCCGTCCCGATGCCACAGACAACAGTGTGGCATCGATCTGGCAGACGGGCCTGGCGACCCTACACTTAGGGTTCGCGCGCATTGCTTCTACAATAACCCAAATTATTATTTTTCAAATAATAATTGTCTATTATTGTACGAAGCATGCACTCTCCCCCCTCCCCCGTAGAGAGCACCGGTCACAATAGGCACGCAGAGGTCTCGGCAAGTACATATATTCACAATATATTAATTGCCACCCAGTCTGGCCTATTCGGTCTCTCGGCATGTGGCATGAGTGTCTGTCTCCCTCTCTGTCAGGTGGAGCAAGGTCTCAGTGATCCCAAGCACGAAGCTTCTAAGCAAGTTCCTAGCAGGTGTCCAGCTGCTGTACGGAATGGAACTCTAGGCGCCATGCGCAACCAGGGTCAACGGCTGGTTCTTCGAAGCTGCTGTGAAGGATCTACGGCTTCACAGGTTCCCCATGGGAATCGTGCGCTCATCTGAGACTCTGCCGCCCAATCTGCAAAGCAGCCGCTCACCTGACAGACCTAACAGGCACCCAAAGCCACATGTGAAGGGGAGGGAATGTGCGAAGGAGCGGGCCGTCACCTCAAGAGAGCTCCTTCGCTGCCTCCGCGAACGCGGCCGGAAGGATGAGCCGCTGCTCGTCGTCCAGCTCACAGTACCTCTCCCAGCAGTCGGACTTCCAGTCCCCCTGCAGCTTGATGTAGAGCTTCTCCACGTTCAGCCGCATGGCTGCCGTGGCCCCGCCCCTGCGGAGCGAGTGCCCGGCATACCGAGCCGGGTCCAGCCCCACCTGCACGGCCAGGCTCTTCAGCCCGGCCACCAGCGCTGCGTGCGACATGGGCACCAGCGCGCCCCGCTTGCCCCTCCCTTCCACCTGGAAGAGGGGCGCCTCCTCTGGCAATCCCTCCGTGGCCAGCATGAGCCGACGGAGGGCCTCCACCGGGCACAGCCTCGACCCCGGCACCGCCACCAGCGGCACCCAGTGGTAGCGCTCCCCGCACTGGATGGTCTTCGAGTGCCGCACTCGGATCCACACCACGTCTCCAGCCTCTGCGAAGAGCACATCCTCCCGCACCAGCGCACCCCTGGCGTTCCACGCCTGGGACTTCCCCACAGTGAGGTTGTCCTTGCGGAACAAGCCGTAGAACCCCACCAGGATGGCTGCCCACAGCGCCAAGCCCGTGATCGACTCCATGTCAGCGACCTCAGCCATGCGCGCTAGGTCCCGCAACGTGATGGGCATCACCGGCTTCGCCGGCCGGTCCCACTGCCAGCGCACGCCCTGCAGGGCTGCCGCCACCCAGAACCTGTGAGCCACCGGCGTCCACTCCACCCCCTGCTGCAAGTGAAGGGACCGCACACCCGCCAGGTAGGACTTGATCGTCCCTGGCTGCACGAACCATGCCGAGAAGGCAATGAAGCGCGCTAACGTGGCATCCGACGCCGGAAGCAATGGCTCCAGCGTGCCCAGGCACGCGAAGCGCACGCAGAACGTGAGGAAGGCCTTGACCCCCGTGTCGTAGGACCTCTGCGTGCTCTCGGCGTACGCCCCGTCCTGGTAGCGCTCCACCGCCACTGCCAGCTCCTCCAGCAGCTCCTCTGCGCCCCGATCACACCCAGTCAGGCAACTCCACCGGCTCCAGGGGCACACGCACCACCAACACATCCCACCGAGTGGGCCCCCACTCCGAGCGGCCCTTGCCGTCCAGCGCCGGAGCCGTGAAGAGCATCGTGCCCGCCCGGTACTTGCGCACCGGGCGGAACACCTCGCGTATCCCCTCCCACACCGGCACCAGGAAGCACCCGCCTGTGCCCATCTGCTGCCTGCGCTTGCACTTCAAGAAGTTGAGCAGGATCTCGTACATCACCGAGAACGGGAGGTTCGCCCACGTGTTGAGCCCATCGAAGCGTTGCTTGCGCGCGTCATCCTCCGCGCTCCAGCTCCGCACGCAGAACGCGTTCGCCCGCGAGGACGCCACGCACGCGTCCAGGGTGAACGGCCCAAACTCCTCGTCCATCTCCGCGAACAAGACCGGGGAGAACTGCCAGTCGTCCCGGTCCTGCCTCCACAGCACCTCCCGCTTGCGCATCGCCCACCGCATGTGGAACTCCTCGAGCTTCAGCCGCGAGAGCAAGTCCGCCAGGAGGTTGTCCTTCGACGAGATGTACTTCGGGCGCAGCCTGATGTCGTGCTGCGCGCAAAGGTAGAAGATCTTGCGCAGCAGCGGGATGTACTCGACTTCGCCTTGCTCGTGAACGGGTAGAAGTCGCGCTGCGGCATCTCCGCCAGGTCCTCCCACGAGATGAGGAAGTAGTCGGGCTGGCAGTGACCGCCCATCCCCTTCCTCAGCGACGCGTCCGTCGCGAAGGCGTCCTCGTGCATGTCCTCCTTGTGCAACACCACCTTGCACCCGTTGTAGAGCCGGATGACGCGCTCCACCACCTTCAGGTCCTGCATCACGCCCGTGCTCACCGTCACGCGCGACCTGCCGGCCGTCGCCGCGACGAGCGCGAAGCCCTGCCGCGTGTAGAGCGACAGGCCCCACACCACTTGCGCGCAGAACGCCAGCAGCCCGAGCAGCGACTCGAGCTTGCGCCTGCGCACCGGTCCCGTCGCCGCCTCCGCGCGCATCTCCCGCAGCTTGTCCGTCACCTGCTGCACGCGCTCCTCGTCGATCGACGCGGTGCATGTCTCGCCGTCGGTGCACAGCAACACGCCAAGGAACTCCAGACGTTGCGCCGGACCCTCACACTTGGCCCGGTTCACCTTGAAGCCCAGCATGGTCACGAACTCGATCAAGAGGTCCATCATCTCCTGAGCCTCAGCTGCTGTGCGCGCCACCATGAAGAAGTCATCCAAGTACCCGACGCACGGCACCCCCTGCGCCTGCATCCACGCCACAATCGCCCGCGTGTAGCGCATGAAGATGCCTGGCAACGCGCGGTTCCCGAAAGGGCTGCGCGTGTCCATGTACCGCTTGCCGCGCCATTGGAAGCATTGCGCTGCCCAGTACTGCGACGCGACGGGCAACGACCTGTACGCCTCCTCCAGGTCCACCTTCACCATGTACATGCCCGGTCGTAGCAGCGCGTACGCGTCCTTGACTGTCGTGAACTCGTCCTTCTGGAGCTCGATCCAGTCGTTGACGCCGACGAACGAAGGCCGCGAGTAGTCCCAAACGGGACGGTACTTGAGCTTCCCCTTGCGGAGTCGCTCCACCATCCCGAGGGCCGACACGCCCCGCGGTAGCCAATCGCGAGCGTCGAAGATCCTCCCCGCGGCCATCTCCTTCGCGAGCTCCGCGGTCATGGCCTCCGCGTGCTCGTCTCCCACGTAATTCTCCACGATGTACGGCTCGTCCGGCTCCTCGCCTGCAAAGGGGAAACCGACGCCACATGCCGCACCTCGCACCAGGAAAGCCACGTCTGGCCAATCCTTCAGCGCCTCTGCGAGAAGGTGCGCTCTCTCCGACATCAACGGTACCTGCGCTCCCACATCGCGCACCTCCTGCTGGAAGCGAGCGCGCTCCTCCTCCGTCGTGCCCGTACCGGAAAGGCCCCGCGCCTTGGCGCCCTCCACGATCGCTGCACGCAATGCCGGCCACCTCGCCGACCTCGACTCCGCCACCGCCGGGTAGTGCTCACCGCACCCGGTACCCGCCGGGGACACCGCCGGCGCCGGCGCCGCAGCCGGCGCCGCCGGTAACGGCGCCCCCGCTGCATCCCACACCGGTGCTACCAGCAGTCTCCGAAGCCGTGCCCACCACGGCCCCGCGTCCTCCACCTGCATCTCGCACGCCTCGCCTGCAGGCTCGGGCTCCTGATCGCCGCTCGCCATCGTCACGCCATCTTCGCGCTCCTCCTCCGGCTCCACGACGATCTCCCCTTCTGGCGCCCCCTGCGCCCCTCCGCCACCTTCCGGCTCCCCCGGGGGCGTGGCCTCCCCCGGGCTCCACCGCCCGTCCCATCACACACGGGCACCCGCCGGCGCCGTGCACTCGTGGCCCTCGTAGTGCACGTGGTTCTTGCTCCCACACTTGACGCAGTGGTGAGCGAACCTGCAGGTCTTCCTCCCGCATCCCGCCTGTGAGTTGTGATCAAAGCATGCCTTCGCCGATTGCTTGTCCTCACCTCGCCGCTTACCGGGCTTGTCCGGCTTCACCGCACTCGCATGCTTCTTCGTGTAGCGGCTGCCGGTACCTCCCGCGCTCCAGCTACTGCTGCCGCCTCCACCACCTCCTCCGTGGCCCTTCTCCTTGATGCCCTTGTCCCGCTTGTACATCTCCCAATGAGCCGTGTACGACAGCAACTCGAAGGTAGTGGAGGCCTCCTTCTCCATCCGCACACAGAGATGATCGTAGAACTTGCGGAGGTGGTCCCACGCGTAGTCGATCGACATCAGGCGCATCCACTTCCGGAACTGCAACAGCAGGTCCCGCGCATCCTCGGGGGCCTTGCACGCTAGCACCGTGAAGGTCTCGTCCCACTCGTCGAAGCTACGGCAGTGCTTGGCCTTGGCCTCCAGCACCAGCCCCCTCTTCGCGTCCAATCGCCACTCCGCGGCTCCCTCCTCGTAGTCGCCTCCGGGACGCGACACTCGGATGTCCATCCCCTTAAGCGCCCCACCTGCGGGGAGGAAGGGTCTAGCAGGCACAGCGATCTCACCTGGCGGGCGCGTGATGTCCTTCACCGCCAGGCTGCCGTCCAGCGCTCGCCGAAGCTCCTCGTCCGTCGCCGTGCGAAGGGATCCGAATCGCGCCTTCGCTGCTGCCCGCTTCTTCTCCTCGTCCTCGCTGTCCTCACCGTCCGACCCGCTAGGCTGCCGCACCGCTCGCCTCTTCCTGCTCGCTGCGGCTGCTGCTGCCCACTCCTCGTCGAACGCCGGCTGCGCGACCCCCAGCACTCCTGCCAACGCCTGCTGCATGTTCGCTAGCTCCCGAAGCGCGAGGTCGATGTACGCGTAGAGATGCTTCGTGCGCACCTTCGCGCGCTCCGGGAGCTCCTCCAGCCCGCACTGCTCCTGCTTGCACGCGGGAAACTTGCTGTCCACCAGCTCGAACTCCCATGGCTCCACTTGTCTCGCCGGGTGCCGCCCAAAGTTGTGCTTCACCCGCGCCAGCTCGGCTGCCTGGCGCGCTGCGGCCACCCTAATCTCCGTGATCACGCGCTCACACTCCGCCCATGACCACCCACGGCGCTTCCCCGCCGACGCCCGCGCCACCTCTCTCAGTGACGCGGGCGGATCACGCCCCTTGCTGCCGCCCTGGCTGGTCGGGCCACGCCCCGCCAGCGCCGCCGCGACCGCCGCGTCTACCATGCGCTGCACTTCGTCTTCTGTGCGCAGCACTCCTCTGGGAGAGGGCCCCGAAGACCCGGGGCTGCCACTCCCGTTCGGAGATGCCTGTGATCCAGGCCGCGTCTCCTGCTGCATGTCTCTCGCCGCCGTAGCCCATGCCATGACCCTGCGTCTCTCCTTCGCCGCCACTCCGCGCAGGATCTCCCACTTGCCTCCTGGCTCCCCCAAAGGCCACTCACCGCGCACCACTCGCCGATCAGTCTCAAGGAGCCCCACTTCCACCAGATCATCGGTGGGGCCCTCGAGGTCCCTCGGCATGTCCTCCACGATCGCCTCCTCCAGCCGCTGGAACTCGATCAATATGTCCCTCCGATCCTCCAGCACCTCGCTCTTCGTCGTTGGCCTGGATGGGTGCGCCAGCTCCAGCAGCTTCTCCACCGCCGCGATCCTGGTGCGGGTACACCAAACTGCCGCCCGCCGGTACTGATCTAGCGTACGGTTCACATCCGGCGATGACATCCTCTGGCTCCCGCCTTCTCCTCGCTGGCCTGCCATGCTTCTCAATCTCCTCCCGCAGACCAAAAGTCGCACTTCTGCCGATCGGGAACCAAACACTGTCTGAGTCTGCCTCCCACACCTCTTCTGCGCAAGTCGCGCAAAGGTTGGTTTTAACGAACGCGCGCCCGTCCCTGCGGCGCAGCGGGTTCAAAATCGGCTCCCAAGTCTGCCACTTAGCGTGAGAGAACACTTCGCCCTCCCAGCACACGAAGCACGGAAAGGTCGAATCCGCTTCCGGCACCTCCAGCTCGATCACCGGTACCCGTGCGTACGGAAAACGTACCCTTCGTACGGATCACGCGGGTCCCAGTACGGACAGTTGAACTTGCACTTGCAGGGTACGAAAACTGGGTGCGACCAGTCCCTCCTGTCAGTACGATCCTCCAAAGGCGCGCGCACCCCTGAGATGTCGGTCTGCGTTCCCGCGTCTTTCTCCGTAGGTTGTCCGTACGATCCTCTGGGCCCAGCTTGCAACTGCCCAGACATCCACGCAACTAGAGCGAACGTATATGATATTCGCTGCGCGATATCAAATAATTTGCGAATACGCTTTCGGAATCAAAAGAAAGGAAGAACAGAGATGGAGCATTGCTCCTGAGGCTGAGATTCCGAAAAACTGCTTGACACTCCCTGAGAGAGTTGTTAACAACCAACTTCTTGTGTCAAGCCCAGACGTGTCACGTGTCACCGATCACGGCGATCGGTGACTCCCCCCGTCCCGATGCCACAGACAACAGTGTGGCATCGATCTGGCAGACGGGCCTGGCGACCCTACACTTAGGGTTCGCGCGCATTGCTTCTACAATAACCCAAATTATTATTTTTCAAATAATAATTGTCTAGCGACTGAGCAACAAAGGGGCAGCAGATGGCCGGAGAATGGTTCCGCACGTTCCCTCGAAGGAGGCGAACCCGCTTCCGTCCCGCCCTGCAACACTTGAGTCGCGGATGCCACAGCTGCACAAGTTTCACAGTGACAAATACCTTTGGATACCCTCAGCCAGGAGGCGTCTTCTTCAAATCTGGGTCGGCAGATGCCACACACGCAGGCTTTGTCCGAGGGTAACGGCATGAGTTATACTCGGGAGATAAATTTTAAATTCAATCTCGGTTAAAACAAAGGACAGATAACAATTAGCCCAACCATCATCACAAAGGAGGGAGCAGTACTCAGGCATAGGGTTTCGATTTTCCTTGCCATAAAATGAATAAAATGACATGCGACACGCTGAATGGCACGAGGCACCCTGATCAGGGCCAACCTACCCGCCTGCCAGTGGATGAAAGAAACAGGCCAGAGCATGGCAAAAAAGGGGTGCAACGGGTGAAGGGGTGCCGGTGTACATACAGCTACAGTGCATCGCAGTGTGGTGTGTGACACAAACTGAGATATCATGATTTGAATCTGATTATGGCACACAGGACACGTCATGGAGTACACACTGAGTGGCATGAGGCCCGCTGACAAAAGCCAGCCCACCATCATCCCAGTGGAGTGAGAAGCATCCAGGAACAGGGCGGGGCCGTGGCAAGATATTATCCACTTCGACACATCCCACACCAAGCGTAAAGCAAACCCAACACAAACACGGATCCCAGCTGAAAATGTGGGGTAGCTGGGAGCTCATCCAGCTTTGCACCGCAGGTCCGTCATGGATTAGGGGGTCCCATAGCAAGGTTAGGGATTGGTTGGAGCGAGGCTTATCGATCGATTTCGATTATTTCATATTACCAATCGATCGATTCTGATGTTTTCTTGAGTCCGATCGATCGATATTGATTGTTTTAGACTCATAATCGACCGATTCTGAGTATTCTCCCTCGTAATCGATCGATTCTGATTTCTTTTACTCGTAATCGATCGATTCCGATTTTGATAGCAAAGTTTCGATATATCGATATATCGATGTAATCGATATCTAAATTATATGATCCTCCACAAGCATAAATAATGCCCTAAAAGCAAGTATTACAAGTATTTCCCCCTATAAATTCACAGACTTGTGATGGTACAAGTCTATTTTGAATAATATCAAAATCCTATTTACAATCCTTACCAAGCAGGAAGGCGACGGTTGCTTTCGTTTGACGACGCCCTGGCCATGGCCATGGCCATGGGCGACTAGGGTCACTCCAAAGCGACTCTTCATTTTCGTCGTGCCTCGTTCGCGCTTTCCCATCGTTCACGCAGAATTCGCAAGTAGACATATGGCAAGAGTTTGTCGTGTGACTGGATCTCAATTGGAATGGCAATTCTGAAACGAAATGCTGGCCACGAATGGCCACGCAATTTCGAAACGAATTGTGCACAAAGCCTTGGTCATCATGACGGCACGAGCGAGCTGTCCTTAGCCGATCGGCAATTGAAGGTGCTTCATCGATCCAGAGACACAATTATACCCGACAGCGTTATAAGCAAGGCAATGGGATCCTAGGAGTATCCTAGGTTGGGTAGTTTTGTAAATAGCATTTTCCATACTCGATAATCGAAATCCATATCGATTATGGAATTTCAATTTCAAAATTAATCAATACTGATTTTCTTTTATTGGTCATCGATCTATTCTGATTCCCCCCCTTCGTAATCGATCGATTCTGATTTTTTCGCTCGGTAATCGATCGATTGTGATATTCCCGTGAATCGATTTATCAGAATATCGGACCAACCGATCCCTAACCTTGTTCACTAGTGAGCTCCAATGAATCCGGATAAGTGTCCCGAAGTGTGTGTTGGATCTGTTGGTCCCTGGTGAGGGTACTTAGTGCAGCCGATCCTTTCTGGTTATGTGATGCCAAAGGAGTCGGTCCAAGGATAAGCATACACTGAATGGCATGAGATCAGCCGACAAAAGCCAGCCCACCATCATCCCAGTGGATGTGAGAAGCAAATCATGAGCAGGGCGGGGCCGTGACAAGATACCACCAACTCATACATATTCCCAACCCAGATGCAAAGCAGCATGGAAAGATGATTCGATGTGACCGATCATCGCCCAACAATTGTTGGTCTCTGGGTTACGGAGTAAGCGGACCCTGCTGGCATGCCCCCCAGTGGCTCACGGTCGACGGATGGGACCCGTTGGTCCATGGTTATGCCATGAACGCAGAAGGATAAGCATACACACACACACACACCTCATGCGGCAGTGCGCCGGCGGTGCGGATGCAGAGGGGCTCTGGTGGCTCAGCGAGGCTTAGGGGGTCCCATTCTTCACTAGTGAGCTCCGGAGAATCCGGATAAGTGTCCCGAACTGTGTGCTGAATCCTTTGATCCCCGCCGTGAGTACATAGTGCAGTCTTCTGTGGCTACGGGGTGCCAAAGGAGTCGCAAGAATAAGCATGCACACACCTCATGAGCAGTCCGGGCAGGCTTCCGGTGGGGCAGGCGAGGCAGGCACGATGGCATCGAGGCTTTTGGAGAGCATGGAGGATGTGCGGCGGGAGGCGGAGCATCTGAGCACTGTGGGGGGTCAAGGAGAGGGCACCGCCGAGGCTCGGTCTAGAGGGGCGCAGGCAGGCGCAGGCGGGCCCAGCCAGGCGGCGTCAAGCGTCCAGGATATCTTGGTGGAATGGGAGGACCTTTCATGGGTAGAGGGCTGCAGGCGCAAGTCGGCGGCGGGGGCGCAGATTCGGATGAGTGCAACCCAGTCTATCATTCTCAGCCCCTTGGGACAGCCCTTGGGGATTCCGGCCGTGGCGTGGGCGGGCAAGCTCTCTTGAGACCAGGCTCGAGGGCGGGTAGAGGGCAGCGGGTTGGTCCCAAATGTGGGCTTGGTGGTGAAGAGATGGCTCGAGTGGCGGAGGTGAGCCGGCTTCAGAAACCCAGCAGCAGTGCGCCGGCAGGGCAGTCACAGAGGGGCTCAGGTGGCCCAGTGAGATACCAGTCGATACTCGTGAAGGTATCGAGCAGATAGACCTAGCAATAGATGAGTTGGCGTGTCACGACCTGAAACTGTGAACGCGGCTCATGTCACCGAGCAGATCGAACTAATTCAGAAAACTATGAATGTCGTGAACCTGTCCGCTCGGCCGCCTGCAAAACCGTGGGTATAATTTTCTACAGGGGTATGCGTCAAGCGATCGCCCGAGGAGTTCTCCCGAATATTTATACCCTATCGTTAAACAGTGTACAAATACGTATAAATATTATTTCGGCAGATCGGCAATAAATATAATTATATGATATATAATTCATTCTAATACCTTTTTTTATAGTTCAGTATGGAGTGCGGATCCATCCCCCCCCTCCATATTTAAAGGCTCCGCTTAAAGACGGTGAGCGCACTGAGGGGGGATATAAATGCAGTAATAATAGGGGGTTGAATTAAAAATAGTAATAAAAAAAACTGGAAAACGTTTGGGGGGCTTTGGGCATTGGGTCAAAACCCCCAAACGATTTCCGGGCCAATTTTTTTGAAATTCAACACGCTATAAGGGGGGGAATGAGAAGGAAGCGAGGCGTTTCCGCCCCCGCTTAGTGATATGGTGTTGACTTTTAAAAAAATTGGCCCGGAAATCGTTTGGGGGCTTTGACCCAAGCCCAAAGCCCCCCCCCCGGCCTTTCGTTTTTTGGC
>LGRX02004451.1:67043-78714 GCA_001247695.2 Cymbomonas tetramitiformis
TTTAATCCACATCGGGGGCTGACACGCCTAAACGTTTCACATCGGGTGTAGACATCTCATTTTAATCCACATCGGGGGTTGGCATTGCATAGCATGCGTAAACAGAAGACACACGCAACGATATAAAGTAAACGAAACATAACTACGCAAATCCAACCGGTAGATATGCAACTCGTATTACGATGAGCATATCTACCGGTTGGATTTGCGAAATAATGTTTTTTGGTGCCGCAAACGATGAAAGACTGTCTTGTTTGGCGAAATGAAACAGTTTTTCACTGCTGGACACTCCAAAAAACATTATTTCGAGAATCCAACCGGTAGATATTTTCATCGCGATGTGATTTACATATCTACCGGTTGAATTTGCATAATTATGTTTCGTTTACATTATATCCTTACGTTGAAGGTAATGCATACCCCCGATGTGGATTAAAATGAGATGTCGGCCCCCGATGTAGATTAAAACGAGGTGTCGGCCCCCAATGTAGATTAAAATGACATGTCTACCTCGATGTGGATTAAAATGAAGTGTCTGCCCCCGATGTGGATTAAAATGAAGTGTCTCGCTCTGATGGGATTAAATGAAGCCAGCCTGCCCCCGATGTGATTAAAATGAGATGTCGGCCCCCGATGTGATTTAAATGAAATGTCGGCCCCCGATGTAGACTTATCCCATTATATAATTATATTTATTATCGATCAGCCGAAATAATATTTTATACGTATTTGTACACTGTTTAACGATAGGGTTTAAATATTCGGGAGAACTCCTCGGGCGATCGCTTGACGCATACCCCTATAGAAAATTATACCCACGGTTTTGCCGGCGGACGTGCGGACAAGTTCACGACATTCATAGTTTTATGAATTAGTTCGATCTGCTCGGTGACATGAGCCGCGTTCACAGTTTCAGGTCGTGACACGCCAACTCATCTACTGCTAGGTCTATCTGCTCGATACCTTCACGAGTATCCCAGTGAGGCTCAGGGGGCAGAGGAGTGGTCCTGCGTGTAGGCTTGGTGGTGGAGATACGGCTCGCGTAGCTCGGGGGTACATAGTGCAGACGGTCTTCTGCGGCTACGGGGTGCCAAAGGAGTTGGTCCAAGGATAAGCACACACACACTTCTAAACAAATGCAAAGCAGCATGGATGGATGTGTGTAACAATCACTGCCAAACATGCGAGACTGCGCAACTTCACGCACCGATAAACATACACGCACAGTGGGGGGTCATGGGGGCTGTGGACACATGCTGGACTCCTGAGAGCCACTCAGCCACTCAGTCTCCCCGCAGAGCGCTCTGGGGGAGGCCCGCGGCGTGATTGGCTGAGTGCCGAGGGTAGAAGGCAGCACACAAAATTGACTGGCAGCAACTCGAATCTTGGTCGCCATTTTCATCCCCTTGGAAGTCCGCTTCCTCGGTGAGTTGTGGGTGGGCAGGATGGTGGTGAATGTGACTCTGGGGCAGTGCGGGTGCGCAGTGGAAGCTCACAACACAGGCACCGCACACATGGTCTGGGGGGTGGCTCGAAGGGTGAGCGCAAGCTGGCTTCGGCGTTATGGTTTCACTGGGCAGGCAGCGCTGTCACAGGTGTAGGGCAGCTTGATCTCTGCGAAGCTTCCGAGAATCCGGATGGATGACCCGAAGTGTGAATTTATCTATTGAATCCTGTGCTGGCGCGGGGACATGGTGCGGCTGCAGCGAATTGCTTGCGCTGTCGGGTGGCGGCTGTATGGGGTGCTTGTAAAAAAACTGGCACAAGGCTCAGCAAATTCATCCGGACACAAATGATGCCGCATGTCAGAGCCATCCTTGCAGAAGTGGCCGCCACGTAGGCGGATACGCGTGTTCAAATGATACGAGTGGCAGCAGAGGACCGACCTGGGGGAGGCTGTAGACGGGGCGGGGCTGCTCGTGGTGGGGGGGCTGGCCCGGCCGGTGGTGGCGGAATCCCCAATCCATACCCAGGGGCACCCCTTCTCCATCCTTTTCGCTCAGCCCTATACCAGGGCTCGCCGTTGTGCCTGCATCATCATTCCCGCAGCCCCGCAGCCCCCTCCCCCCAGGCCGCAGCCCCCCCTTGCCTTAAGCCTGCTGAGATCTCCAATGCATATCACAGGACGTGCAAAGCACTGCCCTTGTGCACCCTACGATGCTTTAGTCATCTAATGAAACAGGTCAGGATAACTCTGAACAGTTCCCGACGATCGCTCGACTGCAAATTTAAATCATTCGATCACAGTTACAGACTCCTAGGTAATTCACAACAGTCAGATCGCTCTTATTTCGCATTCCCCCACAGTTATGTTTTACACCGAAGAGAGTTTACCAGTGTTAAAGGCTGCCCACCAGGGTGTTTACTCTGCACAAATTAGAACGACCGGACTTAATTAACTTTCATTTTTTCACGTAACGTCCCGCAGTGCGTGGGGCGCCAAGCGGACCGCGGGATGCGAAAGCGCATCATCACTTGCGCGTTTAGGCACATAAGTTATGTCAACTAACCAAACTCAAGTTGTATTTGCGTAAAACACTGAGCGAAGTAAAAGTTCCTTTGGTTGCAGGATGTTCCAATGGCGGGCGCGGACCCGTGATTGGAACGGGCGGAGCTATGTGTTATATGGAAAATAACCCTTTCTTTTGCACACGGATCATTGCCAAAAGGCACACTGCCTGCCCCGAAGGGCCATCCATTACACAAAAATAGCTTTTGTCTGACCGGTGCTGTCTAAGCTACCAGCCAGACTTACCAGAGTTAGTGAAACTCTATTTTGATGGATGTATTTCTTTGAAATAAACCTCTGCAAAGCGAACAGAGATTCCTGGGTCGAATGGGTAGGGAAGGCAAAAGAACAGAGCTGAAGCCGATGTAGCTTCACGGGCTTTTTGTCTAGTGTCTGTGCCTACTACACGTGACACGAACCGTCACTAGAGCTGCAAAGCATGACACGGGTATATTTGATCTACACGTGGCCGCGGGCGCTCTCACACATGCCGCGGGCGCTCTCACACACGCCGCGGGCGCTCTCACACACGCCGCGGGCGCTCTCACACACGCCGCGGGCGCTCTCACACACGCCGCGGGCGCTCTCACACACGCCGCGGGCGCTCTCGCCAGCCTCCGCCTCGCCATCGAGCGTGTGAGAGCGTCCGTGCATGTAGGAGAAGGCGCCCGCGGCGTGCGTGAGAGCGTCCGCGGCGTGGCGTGAGAGCGCCCGCGGCGGCGTGAGAGCGTCCGCGGGCGTGCGCAGAGCGCCTGGGCGGCATGCGTGAGAGCCTGCCGGCATGCGTGAGAGCGTCCGCGGCATGCGGTGAGCGTCTCAGCGCGTGCGTGAGAGCGCTCACGCGTTGCGTGATGAGGCGCCCGCGTGCGTGCAGAGCGCCCGCGCGTGCGTGAGAGCCGGCCCGCGGCGTGCGTGAGAGCGTCCGCGGGGCGGGCGTGAGAGCGCCCGCGGGCGTGTGTGAGAGCGCCTGCTGCCGCAGTGTGAGCCCGCGGCGTGCAGAGCTCACAAGCGCAGGTGAGAGCGCCCGCGGCGTGCGTGAGAGCCGTCCGTGGCGGCAGGAAAGTTGGCCCGCGGCGGCAGTGTGAGGCGCCGCGCGGCGTGGCGCGAGGAGCCGCGGCGTGCGGAGAGCGTCCGCGGCGTGCGTGAGAGCGCCCGCGGCATGTGTGAGAGCGCCTCGCGGCGCAGGTGGAGAGCGCCCGCGGCGTGCGTGAGAGCGCCCGCGGCGTGCGTGAGAGCGTCCGCGGCGTGCGTGAGAGCGTCCGCGGCGTGTGTGAGAGCGTCCGCGGCATGTGTGAGAGCGTCCGCGGCATGTGTGAGAGCGTCCGCGGCATGTGTGAGAGCGTCCGCGGCATGTGTGAGAGCGCCCGCGGCGTGCGTGAGAGCGCCCGCGGCGTGCGTGAGAGCGCCCGCGGCGTGCGTGAGAGCGCCCGCGGCATGCGTGAGAGCGCCCGCGGCATGCGTGAGAGCGTCCGCAGCATGCGTGAGAGCGTCCGCGGCATGCGTGAGAGCGCCCGCGGCGTGCGTGAGAGCGTCCGCGGCGTGTGTGAGAGCGTCCGCGGCGTGTGTGAGAGCGTCCGCGGCGTGTGTGAGAGCGTCCGCGGGCGGCAGTGGGAGAGCCGTCCGCTGCGTGCGTGAGATGCTCCGTCGGGCAGCAGCAGGTGTGAGAGATACTCTCACGCGTTAAGTGCAGGAGAGGCCACGGCGTGCGTGAGCTCCGCGGCGTGTGTGAGAGCGTCCGCGGCATGTGTGAGCCGTCCGCGGCATGTGTGAGAGCCGTCCGCGGCATGTGAGCGTCCGCGGCGTGTGTGAGAGCGTCCGCGGCATGTGTGAGAGCGCCCGCGGCGTGCGTGAGAGCGTCCGCGGCGTGCGTGAGAGCGCCCGCGGCGTGCGTGAGAGCGCCCGCGGCGTGTGTGAGAGCGTCCGCGGCATGCGTGAGAGCGTCCGCGGCATGCGTGAGAGCGCCCGCGGCATGTGTGAGAGCGCCCGCGGCGTGTGTGAGAGCGTCCGCGGCGTGTGTGAGAGCGTCCGCGGCGTGTGTGAGAGCGTCCGCGGCATGTGCGAGAGCCGTCCGCGGCATGTGTGAGAGCGCCCGCGGTGCATGTGTGTGAGAGCGTCCGCTGTATGTGTGAGAGCCGTCCGCGGCATGTGTGAGAGTGCCCGCGGCATGTGTGAGAGCGCCCGCGGCATGTGTGAGATGCGCCCGCGGCGTGTGTGAGAGCCGTCCGCGGCATGTGTGAGAGCGCCCGCGGCATGTGTGAGAGCGTCCGCGGCGTGTGTGAGAGCGTCCGCGGCATGTGTGAGAGCCCCCGCGGCATGTGTGAGAGCGCCCGCGGCGTGTGTGAGAGCGTCCGCGGCATGTGTGAGAGCGCCCGCGGCGTGCGTGAAAGCGTCCGCCGGTCAGTGAGATAGTAGAATGTGTACGAACTCACACACACACACACAGTTGAATGATATTAAATCTGATAGAAGTGTTTGTGAGTTACAGCCAGTGCTTATATCACACAGTTGTGTTCTCTGTCTCAGCTAACTGTTACTCAGTCATAGCTACTTCTGTACTCGTACTTGTACTCTTGTGTTCTGTAACAGATACTGTGTACCTTTTGAATTAATCTTCTGTCTCTTGCAGACTCATTGTCATCATTGCTCTGTCTACATATACACATAGTACTGTACTCTGTTAGCACAGTCATACTGTCATACTGTCTGAATTTGTACTTTTGGCCTCTCTGTGATTAACACTGCATGAGAGTCTACTGTTATCCCACTCCTCCTTACTCATGCTGTTCGAAAATATCGCAACACCACAACACTGAGTACCTGAAAACGGTCCAAAGCAAGACTTTTGGTAAAGAAGTCTGCCAAATTCTCCTGCGTGGGCACTTTCGCAATGACAATTCTGCCCAGCTCTACCAACTTTGCCACATATCGATTCCTCACTGCCACATGACGCTGCATTGTTCAGAACATTCTCTGCCTGTGCCACCGAAGCATGATTGTCTCCATGAATTGTAACAGGTTGCTTGACAGGTGAAAACTCAGTCAGCAGATTGACAACATACTCAACGTCCCGTGCGCATTCTGACAACGCTATCAATTCTGTCTCTGCTGTGCTGACTGCAATTGTCTTCTGCAATTTCGACGAGTACATGACAGTACTTCCACTCAGTCGCACCAGTGAACCTGTAGCAAAGCGTCTGGTCACTTTGTCTGCTGCGTGGTCTGCATCTGTATAGGCCGTTACTATCAACTCTGCAGTCAGTGACGCTGGCGAACTGCACTGCACAGTCAAACAAACATGAATAATTCCCTTCAAATATCTCAGCACACGCTTCAAATGCTGCCAGTGCACCTGCCCGTAGCAGTGAGAGAACCTGGCCAAATAACAGACCGCCGTCAGAATATCAGGCCGTGAGCAACGTGCAAGCCACATCAATTCCATCACCAGATTAACATAGGGAAGCTTCTCCAACTTCTCCTCCGAGTCCACAGGCATCAGAGACAGTCTGGGCTCCATTGGTGTCATACACGGATTGCAGTCTTGCATAGAATACCTCTCCAGCATACGCTGTATCAGCCCAACCTGACTGATTTGGCACTGCCTGACCAGACCATAGTCACTGAAAGCCATACACATACCCAGCAACTCGACCAGTGGTCCTTTGTCCTTACTGGGCCATTTTGCGCTGAATGCTCTGAAAAACTCCACCTTCCACTCCACTGAAGAATTGAAGACAGTGTAGTCATCCACGTGCACATATACAAAGACCACCAGTGTGCCAGGCTGCCAGATGTAGAAAAGGCACGGGTCAATGTTGGACACCCGGATCCTGTGGTCATAAGCAAGCAGAAACTCCTTGCTCGTCCTGTACCAAATGCGCGGTGCCTGCTTCAACCCGTACACACTCTTCTGCAGAATTCCATACCTCACTCCCCGTACTGTCCGTGCATTAGGCCAACTGACGCACAGAGGAACGTCCACGTCCAGCTCACCGTTCAGAAAGCACGTGATGACGTCCAAGGCAAAGGCCAACAATCCCAACACCAAACTGAGCTGCATAAGAATTCTCAAAGTTGACAACTGAGTACACGGTGCATACACGTCCTCATAGTGCACCCCACGCTGCTGACCATTGCCGCATACCACCCACCTGGTCTTCATCTCGGTCAGCTCCCCTGCAGAGTCCAACTTTGCCTTGTACACAACCACC
Organism: Cymbomonas tetramitiformis; assembly: GCA_001247695.2. Taxonomy (NCBI): domain Eukaryota; kingdom Viridiplantae; phylum Chlorophyta; class Pyramimonadophyceae; order Pyramimonadales; family Pyramimonadaceae; genus Cymbomonas; species Cymbomonas tetramitiformis. The sequence continues at coordinate 73,761 of LGRX02004451.1, forward strand.
ATGCGCATAACCTTTTCACCAGCAGGTACCGTCTCCACCGGCAAGATTGCCTTCTTCACGTCGATGAGAGCGCACTCCTCTCTGTGGTCCGACTCCTGCCACTGCACTGAGTCAGGTCCATTCACCAACAGAACCCATCCTTTCGGCTCCGTCACTCCAACTGGCAACCCCGTCACTTTCGCCTCCTGAGCCGCCAGAGCAACATGACGGGTCTCAAACCTCACGCGAGCCTCACCCACATCAATTGCCGAGCCCCTCACTCCAGCATGACGCTCCAATATCACCTGGTACGGCAATACATGATCCTCCCGTGCCGTAGCACACACCACTGTTGCCTCCCATTCACCTCCTCCTGACTGCTGCACTGTCACCTTCTCAAACAACAGATAGAATGAGTTCACTGTCAGCTGTGCACAATACTCAAACAGCAACGCAAGATGCTCCAGCCGTGCTTCCAGAAACACACTCACCGGCGTCCAAAATGATCCTCCACCAGCACTGTTCAACTTCACTACACCAGTGAACTCATCACCCTTTAGTTCCACGTAGGCACGCAGATCCAGTATAACTGTCGCTGTCCCCACAAAAGCTGAAACGAAGTTTCCATCCAGAGACTCACAGTCATATAACGATTTCAACGGTGTCAGTATAGAGGGATCCCAAGACATCACCAGCTGTCCATACTTATCAACGCGCTCGTCGAACCGAACCATACCACTTCTGACCACCTTCTCCTTGTCTTGGCTGTAAAGCAGATAAGCCGTTGATCACTCTTTGTGTCCCACGTAGATCAAAGGAGTAGCCCGATCCGCCAGTTTCGAACGCAGGCTCGCGTCGATGAAAGCATAAGCTCGACACCCAAACACTCGCAGCACAGACAGATCGTACTTCCGGTTCAGCACCTGCAAACTAGACTTCATACCCAGCCGAGCCTTGCATAGTCGATTGATCAGATACACAGCGTGCCTCATAGCCAAAGGCCACATAGTCGCAGGCAAACCAGCAATCACCAGCATAGCTCTCGCCTTCGTCTGCAGGAACTTGTTCATGGTCTCCGCCCTGGCATCGTTCTCGTGCAAGTACGGTGACGCGCAGTGTATTCGGTCCCGGAAGATACACTCATCAGGAGAAAGAGAGACTCCAGAATAGAGCCGGGTACCCAGTGTCATGAGTTGCCGTTTAAATACCTGGCCACTGTCTGTGTAGGCGTCAAACAGAAGTGGATCACCAGGAACAGGGCAACCTTCAGGAGTGTCATACCAATAGACTAACTCTCTGAGCAATAAGGAGTGAAGACCACAGACTGCCTGAAAAGGCTCCGCAGTAGTAGGCGCTTCAGAAGCTAAGACAGGAACCTGTGTTGAGCGCGGAGCTGGCTGTGTGGCATGTGATACCGAAGGCACAGGCCGCGCGTCGCAACAGACAGAGTCCAGACCAGTGTCCAAGCCATCAGATGGTGTTTCGGACGACAAAGGCCAAAGAACAGACTGTAACGGGGAGGGTTTTGTGTCTTGTATACCTGCTAACTGCTTGCCGAGACTTCAAACGGTCTCGGCGTAGTCACACGGTGTCATCAAGGGACCAGAAAAGGCGTGCTTCTTCACGCACTTCATCTTGACACCGTCCACTCTCTTCACTCGGTTACACGCACGGGTAATAGTGCCTGTATGGGTGTAGTTCCCAGCATAATAGCTGTGCTCGCTGCTGCCGCAGAGAGGGCACGGGCGGGAGGCCACCGGAGGCACGACTGCCCCAGCCCCAGACGGGGGCGACAGCACACCAGACTGAAGGGGGGCCGGAAGTAAACCAGCCCCCTGCACCATCGGAGTAGGAGCATAACCCGTACGGGCCAGGACTCGCTGAAAAGCAACCGTGGGAAAGGACTCCATCACCAAACGGCGTAAGTTCTCACGGCGAGCAGACACCGTGGTGAACTTCTCGGAACCCAATCGCAGTAAGTCACGATCCTCACTTAACGCCGTGGTGAAAGGCTGCTTTGTCCAGCGTGCCGTGACATAGTACGACGTAATCAGGACATAAGTAGCCTCGAACGGGACGTGGGGCATCTCAGTCCGAACGTACTCCACCAGTTCCATAAGGAACTCATAACGAGCAACAATCATCACTGCGGTACGATAGTGCGCCTTAAACGGACTCGCGGGATCCGGGTTATAAGTGAACACCCCAATCCCACTGTCGCGAATACGCTCCCAGTCCTCACATCGACGCCTACACCAACCCAGGAAACGATCCACGCGAGGGAACTGAAGTTTGTCCTTAACGCGCAAAGTTGCCCCATCCTGAATCAGATCCCCGGCACGCTCCTGAAAAGGAGTGTACTGGAACTCCGAACTGGCACCCAGCGTGTCGCTCTGCATAATACGCTGCATATGCTTGCGCAATGCACTGTCAGTACTATTACCAGAATAGTTCTCCATCATCTCTCTACCCGGGTAAGAAGGACTCGTCGGGTCACGCAGGGTCAGACCATCAATAGCTCCCGTAACTAAATCCATCAAGCCATGGGAAACAACAGCCGCGCTCAAAAGATCCTCGAAAGACAGTGCGTTACCTCCGCTTGGTACAGTCGCGGGTGGCCCCGGTGCCGTAGTCGTGGGCGTTACACCAGGCATAAAAAAAGCAACGTTAGTGTCCAAGTGTCCAGTGCCAGTTGCCGTAATATTTATATTATCAAGACCACCAGATAACTGTTCAGGATGGATGTAATTACCAGCCTGACCGAAACTTCCCAAAGGTACTTCACTCTCCGCGAAACGCCGGACTCCACGATCGGGCGGTAGCAGCGCGTGCGCGATGGGCTCGACCGCAGATATTCCACCAAGTAAGTTAGAAGACTGAGATGTCGGTGCGGTCGCGGTGACACGAAGGGAAGGCTGCTCAGCGCGGACAGCCTCGCTAGCAGATATAAGCCCAGCCGAGGGTCCCACGTGTCCTGCACCGGCCAAGGTTAAGGGAACGGGTTCGGACTTCTTCAAAGAACGAACTGCACTGAGTTGAGCAACCAGTTCCGCCCGAATAGGACTGTCCCGCTGCAAACCACCGTCTGAACTGGGTTCACTACCCGCTGTCGATCCACCCGACGTTTTTTGACAACGTGATCGCGTGCGGCTCAGGCTACTCAGAAGCTGAGTTCGCATCTCAACTAAACGGTTCTGCGCAGGCTCCAAAACTCGCGGGGACGAATCATCCGCTCCGGCCGGGTCCACATCAAACAGCTCATCGAAGTCCCCCAAAAAGGCCAACTCCGGACCTGCAAATCCCTTATAGGTCTCCAGCAAACGACTGTACGCCCGTTGACTCGCGGGCGAAACATGAAAGGGTAGAATCACCAACACGTTGATCTCCTCCTGCGGCTTCTGCGCTGAAATATACATCATCGTGAGCTCCGGGAAAGGCAGAAAGCTATCCGTACAGATAAAATGACTACGGTCTCCACGGAAAAAGGCGTAGTTACCAACATCGAAGAATTCATCCAGACACTCTTTATGAATCACAGCCCCGCAGACGCGACAACGTACGTAATCTTGCGACTCGCTCTCGCATGTAATCGCCCGACAGTAAGGAAGGTCACTCAGAAAAAAACAGTTATTCTGACGCAATCGCTCCTGGTTGTGATGTACCATATGCGTAGAGACCTTATTCACGCTGCAAATCTTGAGACCACATGTCCCGTACGCACTGGAAGTGGGAGTTGTACGGTACTGCTCAATCCACCTCGCCACAGAAACCGTACGCCACACGTCCAGGACAACCAAAAGAAGGCTCACGAAGCTGACGGATACGAATCCCGTACGCGTAAGTTAACAACTCTTCAACGATGCCAGGAATTAAAGGTGCCTCGACGTCAATCAAAGCTCGTGACTCTGAGCCCGGCGACACCTGTGAAATCAGAGTGTGAAAAGACTGCAGAATCGTGGCCTCACAGGGTTCACCACGACGGGCATATGCAACCAAGTCGTCGATACGAGAAGCAAAGTGCAGAATACAGCCCACCAAATTAGGGTCCGCCGGTGCCACCAGTTTGTAAGAAGAAAGAAGCTGTTCCAATCGAGCCAGGTCCAACTGGGTAAAGTCATCTGAAAAGATACCAGTAGAAGGGGGAGCTAACTTCGAAGCCATGACGGCAACGTCGGAATTTTCTAGAAGCTTAAAGCAAGAATAATTACAGCAACTAGTCAGATTAAAACAGTTCCAACTGATTAACAGGAATTGTTTCATCCATTGCTTTATTCAACTCTCACAATCCTAGGCGGCTGAGTTTCGATGTGACAGTGTCATAGTCCCTCGACAACAGTGTCATACTCTCAGATCCGATGTCACTGTCAGAATAACTGCAATCTAAGGGTCGATCTAATCAGATCAGATCGGACGGTGCTGCACAACGCCTGCCATATTCCGCATAAAAACACTTGAAACTCATCGCCTCTGTCGCTGATTCTCATCGCTTATAGCTAATGGAACGCGCATTGCTGCATGGAACGCTCACAATCCGACGGCCAGGATCTCCAGATGGGGATGCGTAGCAAGCAGAGGTGTCTGTGGAATATCGGTTTCAGACCACGGGAGTCACAGTGGGTATAGTACGCATGCCAAGTGGCACATTCGCAGAGAATCGACACCTTTGTATCGGGATGCAATGTTTGGTGGTGGGGCACGGCCGGCGCCTGTGCAGAACGCATCCCCAGCCGAGGTCACCCCCTCTCAGGCCCTGCCTGCACAATCGCCGCCAACTCTCGAGTTTACATCTTGCCCTCCGCTCTGCCTGCTGCTATTAGCCTGGCCACTGTGCAAATGTGACCGCGATTGCTGGCCACGGCATGCGCGTAAACGCGATGGCTGTATCCCTCGCAAGAGGCATAGGCCCTTGTGGGATGCGGCAACAGAGGCAGAGGCCCTTGTGGGATGCAGCAACAGAGGCAGAGGTCCTTGTGGG
>LGRX02004453.1:0-39931 GCA_001247695.2 Cymbomonas tetramitiformis
GGTACGCACCCTCGGGCCACCACACCACCTCCATCCAGGCCCCGCTCACCACTACGGGGCGGCACCAGATCTGACTTCATTGAGCACGAGAGGGCCCTGTACAAAGCCTCCAAGCTCAAGCACACCGGCTCCACCAACAAGGACTCCACCCCCTCTGGCACCTGGAACGGCTTGAAGTTCACCCCTTCCGACCCCAATGACAAGTCCATCGGCCACCCCTGCCGCTCTTGCAAGTACAAGTACGGCAAGACCGTCACCCACTCCCTCGGCAGGTTCGGCTGTCCCTGCACACTGGCTGAGAAGGCCGACATGTGGGTAAAGGCCGGCCCCCCTCCATCTGTGAACCATGTCTCTGCCCCCCGTCCCTCCACACCCGCACCCCCTGCCACCCCCACCGCACCCCCGCCACCCCCACTACCCCCACCGATGCTGCATCGCCCAAGACCGCATCCGAGCTGGCAGCTCTCAGGCAGGAGGTTGCACAGCTCAGAGCAGCCACCCCCTCCGCCACCCCGCCCCCCCGCCGCTCTGAGTTTCACCATCCAGCTCAGGCAGTCAGCTTCCAGGCAGACCAGGAGGATGATGAGACTGAGTGGCCCGCCCTCACCAGTAAGCCCTGGATCCCTCAGTTCTCTGGCCCCTCACCTCACCCAACCCCCTCGGCTTCGGCCAACCACTTCTCCCCCAATCCCTTCAGCTCCCTCTCCCCCTCCGCCTCTCCACCCGACACCCAGTTCTCCTTCCCCCAGCTGGAGCCCCCCGCCCTCCTCGTCTTCAGGTACTTTGACACCGTCACGGCTACTGACTTGAGGGAGGACCCGGACCACGAGGACCCGGCTTGGGAGAAGACAAAGCGGCAGAGGAAGCGGGACAAGGAGAAGCAGAAGAAGGCCAGGCAGCAGCAGCAGAAGCTTGAGCGGCAGCACCAGGTAGCTGAGTCACTGGCTTCAGCCAACAGCACCGCCACCGCCCCAGTCCAGACAGACATCACCGTGGACTGCAACACCCAGTGCCCTGTGCCCTACCTGACTGACCTCCTGACCGGCAGCACCTCAGTGGCCTCCACCATCTCCGAGGACACTCTGGACACTGCCACCACCCCTCCCACCTCCACCACTCCCCTCCCACCACCATCACCACCCCCCGACTGCCACCAGCCTGAGCCTCGGGCCATTGGTATCCCCCCAGCCACCACAATTGCACCTGACACTGCATGCATCCATATTGCAGTGCCTGGGATGGGGATGCATTGGGAGGGCACGCATACGGACCCGGTTCACACTGCTGCCGTACACACCGCCACACCACAGCCTGGCTGTAACACTCCCTCGGTCACACGCACCCTAGTAGCCATTGCCATGCACTGGTTCTCTTTCACGGTTGCTGTGCTCCTCACACTTTTGCACATAACACTGACATACACATTCTATATGTCACCTCGGCCGGCTATCACCTTCTCACAGCCGGCCTCTGCTAGTGCCACGGCACCGGCCAATGCCTCACCTCAGCCAGCCTCCGGTGGTGCCACGGCACCGGCTACTGCCTACACTCAGTCAGCCTCCGGTGGTGCCACGGCACCGGCTACTGCCTCCACACAGCCAGCCTCCGGTGGTGCCACGGCACCGGCTACTGCCTCCACACAGCCAGCCTCCGGTGGTGCCACGGCACCGGCTACTGCCTTACCTCAGCCGGCCCTCAGTGGTGCCACGGCACCGGCTACTGCCTCACCTCAGCCGACCTCCGGTGGTGCCACGGCACCGGCTACTGCCTCACCTCAGCCGGCCTCCGCCAGTGCTGCGGCACCGGCCAACCACACACCACATTTGCCCTCCGGTGGTGTCACCGCAGCTCCCACCACACTCTGTGAGCCAGCAGCTGCCTCCACACCGCCCCTGGGACACAGTGCCGATGAGGCCCTTGTGGGCACGCTCACCGATCACACCGTCTATACTGACGGTGCAACCACCGCTGACACCCCTACATCTCTCAGCACAGCTCTCGAGGCCGACACTACAGTGGCCTCCGAGCAACCGCCTACACTCGGTGCCCCTGACAGCTCCCCAGCCCCCTTGGATTATACACCATACCCCGGGCTTGAGAGTATTGGCCAGTGGGCCGATGTCTCCGACTCAGGCTCCGAGTCAGACACCGAGGGCTATCCGCCCCAACACACACCTCCTCCTCCTCCTCCAGTATCCGACACTGACGGTACGGTGCCTGCTCAGCCCACTGCCGATACAGTAGGGCAACTACACGGGCTACAGCGGGCACCCTGCCTGCATTGGTTGACACTGACCGGCTGGCTGCTACCTCAGACACACACATGCAGCCCCCGGTCCCGTCCACAGTGCAGGCCTGTGCCGTCACACCGGATTTCCACTTCCCTCCTATCCCTGAATCTCAGGAGGACACCTCGGAGACCACTACTAAGTGGAAGCAGTTCATGGCAGACACCTCGATCCGCACTGACACACCTCGGCCACGGCCAAATAGCTCACACTCCCGAGAGCACTCTCAGTGGGATTTCTCAGTTATGCCATCTCCCTCCTTCCAACAGCTTAATCAGTTCCTTGAGAACTACAGCCGAACACACCCCTCATATTGCACCGGAGACTCTGAGGATGATTGGGCCCAGTTTGAGGTCATTGATGACCACCATTTGGGCCCCTGGGATCAGTATTGAGGTCTACGACCCTGCAGTTGCAGCGCCGTGGGGAGAGACCTCAGCTGCACCGACAGTGCCCCGCACTGTCCCCACGGCACACCGGTCTTCCTCCCCCTGCTTGGGAAAGGCCGTCGTGCCTCCAACACGCACGGACACCTCCTTGTAGATTCGGGAGCCTCACATCTCCTCCTGAACAACAGGGAGCTCTTCACTGAGTTGTCCCCGTGCACCTCCAGCATGACCACAGCCTCGGATCAGCATTACAAGCCTCACAGTGTCGGCACAGCCTCCATTGATTTCCAGTACACCGACGGCACTTGGATCACACTCCCCTTTCTCCAAGCCTTCTATGATCCAAATGCCCCAAACCTCCTCTCAGTCCGCCAGATGCTCAGACACGGGGCCCGCTCCCCTGACTTCATCGACCTCACATGGCACCACGGTGCTTCTCTCTTTGACCTCTATGACACTGGCAGAGACTATGTTGTACACCCCAGCAGCTGGCGAGCCACCCCATCTGCCCACTCCATAGCACAGAGGAGACCCCTCCTGCAGCCGGCCCCTTCGGAGCTTGCAGAGAAGGGCACAGTCGACTGGATGGTTGCTAGGTCCGCCTACAGAGAGTTTGCTCAGCACAGTCCACATGGCTATTGTGACACATACCTCTACACGGACGGCATCCCCTACCCACGGGGTAACACACAGTGCCAGCACTACTACTCCCTCGAGGACCCTGCTGAGGATCATGTCTGGTGCGGGCGCTCTTTCTGGGCCAACCCGCCCTTCATCAACTCCATCATCCAAAGGATGCTGATGAAGATGCTAGAGGACTTCTGGTTAGACCCTAATAACACCTCATACACGGTGTGTCTTCGGAAGTCACCATCTGCAGCCTGGTGGCCACTCACCTATCACTTTCAGGAGATAGCCACCATCCCAACAGGCACACCCGGCTTCTTCTCCCGCCCTCGAGCTGGTACCTACTCCCCCCAGGACCTCACAGATGCAGGAGAGGAGGGCGGTGCTGACCGTGTCTTCATCCAGGGGGCCCCGCTCGACACCATCATCCTTTTCAAGGATGCCACCACAGTCCCCAGGATTGACCCTCATCAGTACCTCCATGCCTGTCTGGGCCACTACTCACACCAGTACATTGCTCACCTCTTCTCACAGGGGCTTCAGCTTGCAGTGCCCAGACGACACCTCTCCATGAAGACACTCAGGACTATCCTGTCAGGCTGCGGGTGTGCTCATTGCAACACCTGGAATGCCAAGCGCCCAGGACCCTTTAATGCATTTGACAGAGCCAACCGCAGACCACCTCCGGCTTTGCCAGCCAGCCACCGGCCTGTCAAATGGGAACAGTCCAAGCCATTTCAGCACATATTTGCTGACATTTGGGGCCCATGCAAACCCCCTGGCTACGACGAGTCAGTCTTCATCAGTGCCTTTAAGTGCCCCGTCACTAAAAAGGCCTTCGGGCATGCCTCACCTTCTAAGGGAGGCCAACACTTCCACCTCCAGACTTGATGACATTCAGTCCCACGGCTTCACACCAGGGACCATCACATTCCACACAGACTGTGCCACAGAGTACACATCGGAGGAGATGAAGACACTCCTCCGACAGTACCGCATGCGTCATGAGACCGGTCCGCCATACATGCACGAGTTCCAGGCTCAGATTGAGGTGCTCTGGAGAGACATGCAGAAGATCATGAACAACACCATGCGCACATATGATGCCCCGCTGTACACATGGCCTCTTGCTGCACTCCATGCCATTAACACAATCCTCAATGTTATGCCTAACACGCACATTGGAATGGACACGCCTCACCTCAGATACACCGGCCGTCACTTCGACTACACTGAGCTCCGGCCCTTCTGGTCCGAGTGCAATGTCTGGCAGGACCCCGCACAGCGCTCTAAGGCAGGAGCTAAAGCTGACACCTCGGCTAAGCTACAGCCTAAGAGCAAGCCCTACCGCTATGTCGGGAATCTCACACCTGGCAACTATCTATGCCTTGACACAGTGAAAGGAAAACTCAAGGCTCTCTCTAAGCCTACGTTTGTCACTGACCCTGCTCTCATGGCTAAGACACTTGCCAACACACACAACACTCTGGTTGATCCCGCCTCCACAGCTATCTTCACAAAGAAGCTGTACCCCATCCGACGCCCCACAGCCCTCTCCTCCCCCGACATCCTCGAGCTTGCATGCAGCACCCACGAGTCAGAGACCTTTGCCTATGTCAAGGTCCAGTGTGCTAAACTCAGACATCCAGTCTGGGTAAAGCTCATACACTATCTCCAGCTGGCCAAAAGCCACTATGCCACTCTCATCAGCTTTCTCAAGCACAGACACAAACATGGGGCACCTAATGTCTTTTACCCGTGTTTTGCTATGTGCTCGGCTAAGCCAGCTGACCGACAGAAGTATCACCCTGCAGTCATCGTGTCTGTAGACCATAAGCCTCAGGTCCAGCACAGATACCAGGTGTACTTCGACTCTGCTGACTCACACTCCACCCAGTATGCAGACACCGATGCTGTCATCATCTCCCCAGACCAGAAGGCCATGCTCCTTGCCCTCAGGGATGCAGACTCGGACCCCGCAGACTTCCCGAGTGATGCCTTCATGGACGAGCCAGACCCTGCCACATACAGACAGGCTCGGCTCAGCCCTAATTGGAGACAGTGGCACAAAGCCATTCAGTCAGAGATTGACGGCATACTTCAGCCAGACAGGGCCGATCCAGTCACCGCCTTCCCTCCAGGCTCCACCGTCCTCCCCAGTAAGTTTGTCTTTAAGCTCAAGAAGCTGACAGACGGCTCCCTTGACAAGTTCAAGGCCAGATGCACCACCAGAGGAGACATGGACCGTACCTTCTATGAGGAGGCGGAGACGTTTGCTCCTACACCTCAGCTCACCACCTTCAGACTCTTACTAGCGCTCTGCCTGAAACACAGACTCATGCCATACCACTATGATGTCTCTCAGGCTTTCCTCCAGGCTCTAATACCTGAGGATGAGCGGTACTATGTCAGGTTTCCGAAGGGGTACATTCATCCCAAAGGATATGTAGGTGCCTATATGAAGAAGGCACTCTACGGACATCGGACCTCAGGCAGACTCTGGTCAGAGACCGCACACAGATTCATGACAGACCGCTACCCTACACTCAGCAGGTCCACATATGACGAGTGCCTATACATCGGCTGGATTGACACTCAGCTCTTCATAGTCCTCATCTATGTTGATGACTTCATTGTGGCTTGTGCCGATGAGCTGTCCAGAGCCCGCTTTCACACTGACATCATGTCCACATTTCAGGCCACCTACTCTGGTGTCCTCAACCAGTTCCTCCAGCTCAGAGTTGATGTTCAGACTGAGACACTTCCTACAGGAGAGTCATACCCGACCAGGATTGAGCTTTCACACGAGCGGAGCATCACAGATCTGTGTGCTAAGTTCAGCATAGACACGGATAAGCAGCCACCTCGATCACCGATGGCAGAGGGTCTCTCCCTACCCATTCCCCCACCTGATACCATTGACAGGTCCATTGAGACACCCCTCAGATCCTTGATCTACTCTCTGCTCTGGTTAGCCAGAACAGTCAGACCCGACATATATTACCACGTCACATATCTGGCTCAGTTCTGCCACCAGCCCACAGTTGAAGCCCTCACCGCTGCCAAGCGGATCCTCCATTATGCCTATTCCACCAGAGAGTACACACTTGGTATGACTATTGACTCTACAGCACCCCAGCTCACCGCGTTCTGTGACTCAGACCATGCAGGAGACACTGCCACACGGAACTCAGTTTCCGGCTACTGTCTCTACTTTCACGGTATGCTCATTGACTGGTGGTCAAAGAAGCAGAAGTCATGCACTGCCCTTCACTCTACAGAGGCAGAGTATGTTACCATGTCAGAGGCCTGCACCTCCGCCCTGGCCATCTATAACACACTAACAGAGTTCTTTCCCTCAGCTGAGCCCATCACCATCAATGTAGATAACTCAGCAGTTCAGACTCTAGTCACTCAGCGGGCACTCTCTTCTAAGCTCAAACACATTGAGGTTCGGTACCACGCGGTTAGGAACTGGTGTCAGGGACCCCTCAGGAAGTTTACACCGGTCTGGATTCCGACTGATGACAATCAGTCTGACATTTTCACAAAAGCCCTTCCTATCACCAAACACGGGGTTCCCATTATTGACAAGTTCACTGCCCGCCTATTGGATATTAAGGACCGGCGTGTTAAGCTGGTTGAGAAGCTACGAGCAGCTGAAGCACAGAAGCTGCATGCCCAGCAGCAACAACTACAACAACAACAACGACAGGATCAGATTGTATTAGCATCACTGCAGCGGCAGAACTTGATAGGGTGACCCGAGGCGAGGGAAGGTGGGCCTCTGCGAGCATGTCTATTTCTAAAGACCCGGAGGCACCAGTAGGACCAGTTCTTGCCAATGCAAATGCCTGTATCTCTGCTGGCTCCGTTTCTGAGTATTATGATATATTGCTTGTCTGACATTATCATGCCACTGCCACACACATCCACAGAATGTGGTGGTGTCACGGGGGACTAGATATACCGTACTGCCCCCTGTATGACATTCCTCGATGCATGTGACAGATGACTGCATTATTATTCGGCTCGAGACCGCGAGTCATAGCGACAGAGACTGCGAGCCACGTGTTAGAGTACTCGAGCATCACCGTAGCCGTACTCGTACAGACTTACACAGCGCACGTAGCATAAGCTACTTAGACTCTCAGACTCTCATATGTTATATCTTTTACAGACATATTATCACCGTTTGAGCCTCATATTTTTGCGTACATAGATAGTATTAAAACACGGATATATAGAATATTCTACCCTATATGTGTTTCAAACTATCTATTACCCACCCCGCTTGTTTTTCGTGTATATCACACCCCACCGGGGGTATTCTGCTTACGGATATGCTCACCAAAAAAATACAATCGAGAATTTATATGAGAAACAACAAATGTGAGACTATCGTCGAGAGATACGATATTTCCAATCAATCATATCGATACGATCAAGATATCAATACCGTCCCTTCGGATATTATATCCATAAATCGATTTATCGGAATACGGTCGGATCAACCGACACCAAACCTTGGGGTGAACCGTCCCCGCCTACCCAAAGACTGTGTGTTGAATCCCCCCGAACAATATTCCCCCCTGACTCCCAGTGTGAATGTATTTTCACTCGACGCTCACGCTGACATCTCTGCTGGTCTGCTCTCGAGCACAAGGGGGCAGAATAAGTACCGTTATTTGATCGTCCCCCCTTTCGCTTTGCTCCAGGCTCTAGCCTCAAGCCTCTACAGTAGCCTGCTCCAGAGCAGGTGTCGAACGCGTTTGTTTCAGTACTTTTCGAGGCTCCTCTGAAAAGTTTCTGTAAGCGGCACGTGGCGGGTCGTAAGAGTTCAAGCCGTAGCCGTTTGGGAAAGTGACGTTTGGTTGTGCTCTCTGCGATATATTCATTCGTTTATAGCGCGGGAAGAGAGCCAGGTGACTCAAGCATCATCCAAAAGGAGGCGAAAGATACCAAAACCATTTTCAGAAGTGTCTTAGCACGGTTGGATTTGAAGCATGTACCTTAATCCACGCACCGAAAGTTCCTAAGCGAAGAAATCTGTATCGGCCTCCTGGAGAATCGATTTTTTCAAATTGAGAAATAAAATTGAGATTCACTGGCAAATTCTCAGAGCGAGAGGGGAAACGTCGTCCTCCTTGAAGTCGTGTCAGAGAACCGTCGATCCCAACCTTAATTGCAGCTATCGTATCTTAAAGGTTCAACGATCCCGTCTCCTCCGCTTGAAGAAACGAAAAAGTTTTATCGGACAAATCGAGTCCACTGGAGGATATCGCCAAAACCTGTCGTGAGACGACGACAAGTGGGGTTCACAACTAAAGCTCTACAAAGAGCTACTATCTGTTCCAATAACACAAACAGATAGCATAGGACACGCGAAAGCTTGCACCGCTTCAGGAGAAGGAAAGAGCATCAGTGTCGTGACATTTGGTAACTGCAGCAACGCTAATATTCACTGCAAAACCAATTTATCTGTGCGTGATATCCAAAAATCGAACTTATTGGATGCAGCTGAAAATGGCAACCCCCCATATGAGACGACGCGTTTCAGAACTGCGCCCAAAGGCGAAAAAGCTCAACGCAACGCGTCTACCGTCGAGTGTGCTTGATGAAACAGGTGCATTGCGTTGTCTACTGGCATGTGTTATCCGTTGCGACAGTTCCAGATATGTTTTCTAACTTGATGTGTAACGTTTGCTCTCGACTGGTGCAGGAAATGCGAAAAGTTCCCTGGTACCCCTTCTAGACCGTCGTACCAATAGCTTGTTCGTCTTGTCTTCTAACTTCAAAATAATCTTTGTCAGGCGTCGACTTACACAACGTCCTTTATTAAACAGATAGAGCTTGACAAAGAAAATACGACCAACGACGCGACGCCTGCACCAGGTTTGCTCATGCTCTAACGCAGAAATGCACCTGACTTCGATTCTGTCAAGAAAATGCACTCTTAGCAATATCAGTATGTGTGCAGGCTTGAGTGCGGCGGATGCGGTGCTACTGAACCAACCACCGCCCCTACTAGTAACGCTGCGAAAACCTCGGACAGGCAAAGCGTCTGTAAACGAAATCCCAGCACCCTGCAGTGATGAGTACCAGGTAGAGTCGTATTCAAATCAAGACTCCTCAGCATTCCGTCCAATCACCAGGGAATTCTCCTAACTCAGTTCCAATGTTTTCCAGGTTGCCAACCTTTCAAACTTGGATGAGTCAGATGGGAGTTCGAGTGACGACAGCTGGGACGACACACGTTCTTGGAGGTGGTCTACCTTACCTACCTTCATTCCACAAAAGTTACGGGAAATTCATCACGTTCTTAATGAAGACGATGTGCAAAGTCCAGAAGAGCTTGTGAGTCTCCTGCACTTTTGTTGCGAAGAAGTTTTTGTCACTTAGTAGGGTAAACTTGATTTTGAACTGATCTTACCTGTGGGCATACAGTTAAAGCCCTTTGAAGGAGTGCTTGAACACGGAAACAATGTCATGAGCGTCATTGGTAGAACGGCGGTGAAAGTGACGAGCTTGGTCGACAACGCCATCGAGGTAGGGGAACAAGAAGAGTGTTGAATTTTCACTTCGTTTGGATCCAATCTCATACGCCCTCAGATCGTTTGTCACCAGGGCGTGTCAAGTCAGTAAGTTCAGAACGGCCTTGCTCCTGGCGTCCGTGTTTGTTGCGTTTTCCCGAGCGTGCTATCCACGCTTTCCTTTTTTATCGTGCACTCTTGGTATATGAGAGTTTTGCGGCCAAAGTGAAGTGAAGGAGTAATCTGGTGAATTGTGCCGAGCTTCCTAACAGCGGTCGGGTATTTGCAGGGTGGTTTGAATTTTCTGCAGACTGCTGGGGACCACATTGCTGAGGCGTCCCAGGTAGTTGATTGCTTCCTCAAAGTCGAAAAAACTTCGCTGCCTTGCAGTGCATTGGCACAGCCAACTTGCGTCCTTGCTTTCCCTGCAGCACACTCGAGCTCGGTTGCCACACTTCCTTTGCTACGTACTTATTGTTGACTGTGTCTCACAGAGCTTGGGTTCACCAACAGCTCGGGAGGCTGAAGCGTCGATAAGTGAGTTGTCAGAGTCTAATCCCGATTTTGCGACGCTCTCAGCAACATCCACGTCATATGGAGGGTACTCAGTACACACCTTAATGGCACCAGAGCAGGTATGACAAGTCAAGTGTCCCTCGTGTGCAGGTTCTTCGGAGCTATGTGAGGGAGACTGCCGACACAAGCCTGACAAAACTTCCTCAGAAACATGACAAACCCCCTGATCTCGCCGTCATATCGTGTTGAGTTTCTCGATATTCATCGTTTTTTTGGTCTCGCTCGCTCTTTCCTCTGAGTATCAGGACTGATTTTGGTTATGTTCCGTTGGATTTTCAGAAAGCGAAGCGCTTAGAAAGCATGCTTGATGAGCTGCAAGACGAGATGAAAAACTCACAGGTAATAGTTCACAGGCTTTTCGGATGTGTGCTCACCAAGTCATGCCCTTTTGAAACAGAACTGAACTTGAAAGTATCCAATCTTCGCTTTAGAGACCGGGCCTCCAAGTCAGAGTCATGGTAATTCTCCAGCACTTGTCCAGTTGCCTGAGATTCCAAGCGACGGGCCAGGTGGAGTGCAAATCTTTGCGATCACTTATAGGCTCGCTGCAAAACGATCTGCGAGAGGCGCGGGACCACTGCGAATATTTGCAAAAGAAAAACTCCGCCCTGAAGAATGTGCCACCAGCTACTCCATCCACAGCTGGAGCGCCTGAAGCTCAAGAGACTTTGGAGGAGCAGGTGACCTTCCTACAATTTCTCCTGCAATCCGCACATTTTTGCTATGGCTATAGAATTTTAGTCTTGCCGAATTTCACTGTTTACTCGTTCCCTGTTTCAGAAACTTCCAAGTTTTTTAGCCCTCCCACAGAATACTATTTTCACAGCTTGTTAGACTGTTTTTGCTTCAAGCAGGCGAGGAAGCAAATGGAGAGTTTGCTTTCGGAAAAAGCAAAATTAGCCTATGAAAATATGCGCCTTTCTCGTGAAAACGAGAGCTTGCAAGAACTTTTAGAATATCGGTTCATGGTGAGCAAGAATTCTCACCCTGAACCCCCTGCTTTCTTCACCTGTTCAGTCGGAACCCTTGAGTTCAGCTCATCCACAGGCTCTTCAACCAGTGTTGTGATATAAACTGTGTGCATCCTTGCACACGAGCAAAAGCGCCACACTGGATGTTAGCGGGTAATTCCATGTGGGGAGAATGGTCAGTTTATCATCCTGAATCAAGTTGTATACTGTTGGAGTCGCAGGATGTGGAGGAGAAATTTTGCAGTCCACCAGAGATGGCAGCTCTCGGTGACAAAGAGGCTAACAAAACGCTTGAGGAGCCTCTGGATGAAAGACCGCAATCCAATAACATCAGCCTCAAGGTGGACTGCCCAAGCGGACGGTGCACGGTGAATATGGACATATCCTCGGGGGTATGCGCAAAATGAAGCTTGTATCCCCCTGCAATATTGTCATTAAGTGACTCAACTCGTGAGAAACTGGGTCTACTCATTCTCAGCATAATCCCATCATTCTCATCTCTCCTCGGGGGTGATGCCTTCAAGAGCTCACTCTCAGCTTAGCGCAACAGCGGCTTGATCATTCCCTTGGACGCCTCCCGCTGCACACCTCACCAGATTAGTTTTTATCAATTCGTAGGTAAACTTAGAACGAAGCTCGTACCAACTGCCATGGCGTTCTTTAATGCTGTGCATACCGAAATTCGCATTGAATAGATTAGTTATAGCAATAATCAAGTAGATATAGTTACAGATGAAGATCATTTGTGTCAAGAGGAAATTTGACAAATATTGTAATAATGCAGCACCGAACAGGTGGCTTCTACATCGTGTGAATTGTGTACTTCATCATCGTCCTGACTCGGTACTTGGTATGAACCAATTGTGTATACCATATGACCGTTTGTAAGAATACAGAGATAGTTTATATCATATGATAGCAGGAATCAGATTTTGCATGCGGCTGGTATAAGTGCCTGTGCACAATGTAAGTCTGATCGATGAGATCGATCTCATCTACTTGCGTCATCGCATTTAACATCAAAGTTCCTAGCCGAACCCTAGCGAGGTGAAATACACCAGTGCATTTCTATGCCGGGATATATATGTTACACGCCAATCGCGTCAAATGTCAGTGAAGTATATGTTTCTACGTTTTTTTTGTTGAACGTGGTTGAAGTATGTACCTTTCAA
This sequence comes from Cymbomonas tetramitiformis, assembly GCA_001247695.2. Classification (NCBI taxonomy): domain Eukaryota; kingdom Viridiplantae; phylum Chlorophyta; class Pyramimonadophyceae; order Pyramimonadales; family Pyramimonadaceae; genus Cymbomonas; species Cymbomonas tetramitiformis. Next base: position 12,557 of record LGRX02004453.1, read on the forward strand.
ATTGTAGTGTATATGAGGCGTGATTGGCGTGAGATTTTTCACAACGCCAGTCGCGCCGGGCGGGATTGGCGTGAATGGGGAGCGATTAATCGCGCCGCGGGATTGGCGTGTAACACATATAATCTTTTGGTAGTGAATACACGGTGTATATACGTTCTGACCTGTTTTTTATCAGAGTCCGATTTCCCACCATCATCAACGTGGGGTTTTCATTGTTTTGAATTCCAGCAGGTGTGGAAAATCAAATTGGACAACATCGGGATGTGATTGCTGATGAAATTTAGCTTTTCATTAGAGTCCCCACGAGTCCTTGCGGATCTTCTTGCACCAGGGTTATTCTCAGGGTATGAACCGTATGATGTCATAATTCATCTCTAGTATCGATTGCATTACCTCCTTGGGCATCCACTGATTTTTCATAGCTATTACCTCAAAGGCGTGTAAACGTGCAACTGTTAACTGTTGGTTATAAATTAGTTACAAATGATTTCTTAACAATGTCCAACATTCATGAAAGGCCAAAGGCTGGAATAACAGTAAGGGTGACGCAACCGTACGGGTTCTGGCAATGGGTGGCGTGCGTGCGGGTTGCGTGCTCCCACTGTACTAGGCTCAAATAGTATGGCTGCAGAAACATGGCTGTATGGCATTATGATATGGCGTGACAGCCTGTGTGAAGATGACAGAGATGTAGGATCGCAAATCAGAAGATAACAAGAGAAGAGTGCAATATTGCAGCGATGTGGTGTTAGTGACTGATGAGCTGAGAAAGCTCGGTGTCGTTTGTCTTGTAAATTTAACTGAGTCATCTCATACAGTAGTGCGGTCCATGAAATTTCCATCTGAACGCTACGGAACAAATTGGAAATTAGCGTCGGCTGAAAGGTCGTAGATAGCGCGACATTCGCCGAGCACGTCGACTCGCTGAAAGCCGATTGACGCGCAATTGAAGAAGGTCGGGCAGGCGCACAGCTGAGCGGTCACCGAATGTAACGTGGGCAACGTACCGTGCAGCGAGACCGCACATGAACAAGGCTACAATCGAGCAATTGCAATATCTTTATGTCAGGAAAGATTGACCAGTATTTTAACCGGGTGAGACAAAGGTACCTGGTCCTTTTTGTCGCACCACTGGTCATTTTTGTCGCTGTCGCAGAATATTCTTTTGTCGCGAGACCACCGCACAGAATCTTCTCAAAAAAAACAGTGAATTCTGTTCGTTTCCTCAAAGGGGTAAAGCAGGTTTTCAGAAAATAAATGAAGACATGAATTCGACATCGTCGTTCGAACAGTGTCAAGGTGCCCCAAAAATTTTCGCCATCCAAAATTTTAAACTTCAGGTTGTCGCAACTGTCTGTCAACCGACGGATCGGACCTTCGACCGACCGCTAGATCAGTCAAAATGAAATCTGACTCGGAAACCGAATCTAAATTTTGTCGCAAGCATGTAGAAGATACAGCAGCCCTCCGTCGACTGTTTACTTACCGACGGATCAAACCGTCGAACGACCGCTCGATCAGAAAAAAATGAAATCCGCATCGGAAACCGAATCTAGTTTGTGTCGCTAGGATGTCGAAGATACAGCAGCCCTCCAGTCGACTGTTTGTCGACCGAACGATCTAACCGTCGACAGACCGCCCGATCAGTAAAAATACAGAAATCCGCTCGATCGATCAGAAATCCGCATCGGAAATCGAATCTTGGGGCTGTCACAAGAAGTGTCGCAAGACTGTCGCAAGGATCTAGGATGTAGAAGATCCAGTACAGCAGCCCTCCAGAGTCCAGTCGACTGTTTTCCGACCGCGTGTCCGCGTCACAGTCCGCGTCACGGTCCCATCTTCCCAAGGTCACCGTCACCACATCTTGAACAACTACAGTATCCTTTAATCTTAAGCGACCGACAACCTGTGTTGTAATTACCAGGCGCCGACAACGACCAACCGACCTCCGCGGCGTATTGATGTTCTTCGTTTGTTTTTTTGTTTGACTATTTTAGTTTCTGACTAGCGCACTGTTCCCTACAGTGTTGTTTACTCCGCCCTTTTTTGTACTTTGTTTCTGCGCTGGGATTGCGCCCTTGGAGCCCCTAGACATTTTTCTTATCCCCAACACGCATGCCTTGTATAGCGCGCTGTTCTTTTTGCAGGATCTAGTGCGTTGAACGAAGGCAACAGAAAACTTGGCTGCTAGCTCCCTTTTAGCATTTCGGTTTGATTTCGTTGGCAGTGCTTGAATTCCGTCCGCCGGGAATCTTGCACGCCGACTCCCATCTCTGCTCTTTAGCGTGCAGTTATTTGCAGAATCTCGTGCGCTGTCGGTGACTGACGCATTGCCTCCCTTTCCGGAGTTCGTTTTTACGCTAGGAGTGCTTGGAGCCCGTTGGGCATCTTGCCTATCGGGTTGGGTTCGATTCCCAACACCTCTGCTGACTGGCGCGCTGTTTTTCTGCAGGTTAGCATGCGTTTTCGGCGTCAACATTGCTGTCTTTTTTATTTTCGTGCGTTGCTGTTACGATGTGCATGCTATTGTTTTGACTATCCTAAATTGTACTTATTTACAGATCTGTGCCTGCAGGAACTCTGCGATTTTTGGCCGTCTGTAGCACTGGAAGGAGCTGTAGGCAACTCTGCCGATTTCCAAGACTGCTATTGCTTACTTTAGGATAGATGAACTGTTTTAATTGATTGATCGATACGTAGTTTTTGTTTGCTGTCTCGTTCCATTTACATGCTTTAATATTGTAATAATATTATATGTTAGAGTATAGCACAATCCTGCTTGCATCCTTCAGTGTCCATGCATTGAATGTGCCTAGATATTGTAATAATAGGCCATGTTTAAACTGTGTCAAATTCCTGTGTGAAACAATAGACCCGTTATCGACCTGTGTTGTTCACCACGGGTAAGAAAAATTTTCTTAAAATTTTCCTAAATTTTTACGACAAAAATGACCATTTTATCATTTTCGTCGCAAGCTGCGACAAAAATGACCGTTTGGTCATTTTCGTCGCAGCCTGCGACAAAGGAATATTCTTGCGACAGCGACAAAAATGACCATCGGTGCGACAAAAATGACCCGCTACCTGAGACAAAGCTCTTCCAAATAATTACTTTAAGCTAGAACAGCCTCCACTGGGCTACACACTACATTGCGAATGGGGGTCCAAATGTCCGCTAAATAAATTTGTAACCGACACGCTGCGCGACGTTCGTTTATAAAACGATTCTATGTTTTTGAACGCTCCAGAATATTTATTCCTCCACGGCATAAAGATGCCTCGTTACGCAGAGGGATCGATTCCCCCCTCGACGTATGACACCGCGTGGACGCGAATCTGGTATGACTCTTCCCATTCCGTCGAGGATCCGATTTCGTGATGTTTCACCCTGCGTGCGTGAGTCACGCGTCCCTTCGTGTAACCTTCCGGTGAGCACTTTATACTCTTAGGGCGTTTAGAGCTCGACAAACTCCACTTCGTAGCGCGATGTCTGAGTCCGACAGCTCTGAAGAAGCAGACATTCCCTTGATAGAACGCTTTCGACGCGAGAACAGGGCAAAAAATGATGTTCCGCTAGTTGTTGAAGTCGACTCCAGTTCGGACGAAGAAGTTTCGTTGGCTGAACGTCGCGCGAGGATCCTCAGATTAAACCGGTCAGCTCGCACGACGCCACCAGCCGAAACTGCAGCAGCGCAACTTAAATTTGGTCACAAGAAACCAATGATATAGGAACATAATTATGTATGTCTACACAAGACGATTACGTAATTTCGGCTATGTCTGCGCGTTCGGGACTCGCAATAAGTCGGGTCCCAGACGTTTCTTGTTTGACTATGCACTTAGGACAACTCCTAGTCATACAGAGTCCGAACTCAGGGCCTCAGCGCAGAAGGGAATGGTATTTCGCGATTGCCCAGAAGTTCTATCCTGAAGGTATTTACGTCCCCACTTATATCATTTGTTCATTTCCTCGTTTACTAAACCCGGTCTGCGTCAATGCCGGGTACGTTTGCACCGCGTTGAGTATGTCTGCCTGCGTCGCGTTGAGTATGTGCGCATTCTTTCTGTGTTTCGCCCTTTGATCAAGTGGTTCTCGCGCACAGGAATATATCACAATGGGAAGAAACATGAGCTCTCGGCATTAGCAGTCTGGAGCGAGGAGGAGATCAAAATGCACCCAGGCTGCGAGGACGTGAAAGCTATTACTCCGAGCACGGTACTCATGGGCCAACGACTCGAGTACGTGCAAGCGCGGACTGTGGTTGGCACGACACTAATCTACCCGCCTTTTATGGATAATGGAGATGAGAACGAGTTCACCTACGACTCCGTTTACGACGACGCCTTGAACAAGTTGCACAGCATTGAGCAACCGCTCACCTCCCGTGACGCCCACCGCCGTCAGTTCATTTCTGCAATGAAGATGCTCCGTTTGTCCGTTCTTCGAGTACACACGGTTTGCCAGCTACCTACGTATTCACAGAAACTTAGCACACCGCTTTCCTGTTCTTTTCCCTATCAGTCGATCTGTTTTTCTTCTGCGGAATTGAGCTGTGAACAAGATGAAGTGACGGAGTACCTTGCTGCCATACGCCGCTGTTGCACAAAGGCATTGCAATGCCTGTTTACCACCAACGTTTCTCACTATCGCTATTGCTTTGCAGGGTTTCTTGGGAAGATGCTTTTGGAAGAAATTGCGGAAGGCACTTCTAGATTACTGTGCCAAGGATGGTTTCGTTAGGCGCTCCAAGCAGCCCGTCCTTCACTTCCAGGACATATGTCGGGAGGAAGTCCTAGCAGCATTTGGGGAGCCTCTTCTTGAACACTGTTTGTATGTTCAAGAAGAGGCCAGTATCCATATAGATATTCCCACTGTGGACTTGCTCCAAGGTGAGGAGTATCTCGGAGATAGCTGGAACCGCCAGACCTGGCTGCCAAAGTGTAAGGGCCGTGAGCCCACATATTTCGATATTTTGTTCCCTTGCCAGTTTGTATATAGACCGACTGTAGAGTGCACTCGCATCTCTTTCTTTATGGAAGGGGTCATAAAGAGAAACGTATGCATGAAGCAGTTGTGGGACTCTAGATCGTATTTCACGCGTGGAGCGCTTGGCCCTACCCCTGAGCCAGCGGCGTTTGCTGTAGTTCAGCGTGCCTGAATGAAAAACTTTCAAGATTGCTGTATTTATTCATATGTGATTAGCCTGTAATAGCCTTCATCTGTTTCTTTGTTGCAGAACGCATGGAATTGCTCACTTTCTTAAATGAGGCAGTGGAGCACTGCAACTTCGAATCGCGCTTTTGGCGCACGTCGAACACAGCGACACGATCCCAGCTTGCCAAAGGAAAATAGAGCATGTGCATACACATATAACATGTTTGCAAGCATTTCAAAACTTCGGGAGCACGTTATACATCAATCTCATATACATACCAATGTGTAGTGCACCAGGAAATTATATCACACAGACGCACAGGTCGATTCGATAATCACATAATCTCGTGAATACCATATATATAACAATATGATATATACAGCCAGATAGCAATACTGAAGTGTGTCCCAAATTCAATAAGTTGTTTCGTTTTCATGGCAACTCGAAGAGCCACAAGACGAGGGTATTCGAAGAGCCACGAGATTCAAAAGTACTCAGGAAAAAATGCATTCAAGAAATCACCTCCCCACTATTTTCTAAGTTACTTAAGATTTAAAAAAAAAGCTCAATTACATCCAAACATATATATGCAGCATCAAGCAAGCCATACCAAAAGTCAGGACGAAATTGCAATTTAAGCTGAGTCAAAACTCAGTGGCATCCAAACATTTTACAGACAGTCGCAGGCATCAAGGAGCAAGCAAGCCACACCAAAAGTCAGTATGGAATGCCTATTTAAGCTAAGTACAATTCAAATACATTGAATAATTTTCGATGCAATCGCATACACAGCACCAAGCAAGCCATATGAAAAGTCAAGACAACCGTGCTCAGTGAAACAAAATTACTACCCTCTGGAGTCAAAAATAAAACATGCAACCAAACCCCTCTGTACCCCCACTCTACTTACCCAGGTCTACTACACAAATCTGTGTTCCCCCAAGCTTTTACAATTCTCGACCTCCGATTGGCAGAGGGGGTCCTGAGGCCAGCCACTCTGCTCTCAATTCAGCTCGCTTGTCATTGAATGCTGGCACACCTACAGACAAGTATGACAACCAAATAAATCAAAAGTTTCCAACAACACATTGACAATCATGCAGGACAGGTCACTTGTTCCTGTGAAGCATCCGATCCCTACTCCTTGTTTGCTCACAGCATCGGTGTAGACCCCTATTGCTATTCATGTTCTGAGGAAAATCCTACACCTGGAACCGCCACTTCAAAGGAACAAACCACCGAAGCTTCCAGGGGAAAATGCACAGGCACCAGTATTAGAAAGGCCAGAGAAGACCGTGCAAAACAGCGCCCTGCCAACCAGCCTTACGAAAAGCCACTTCAAGCTAATGTTTTAAAATGGGCATTGCGCAAACGGGCTCGAAAATTGAGGGAAAGCTCCAGGGGTCCGAAGGCCCCTAGCATACCTGAAAATGAGTAGCAAACTGACGCTGCAGCCTGTGGGCAACGGGAGCCTCAGTTTCAGTCAACTTCAGCTCCTGCGCCTGTTGTGCAAAACACCTCCTCAGTCCTTGTCACCGATGCATCTATCCCAAGATAGACCACTGCCGGCAGTAGCCTCTGAGAATGCCGGACCCGGGGCCGTTGCTTTACCTGGAAATGAGCAGCCAACTATTAACTGCGAACAAAGGGGGCCTCATCTTCAGCCAACTTCAGCTCATGCACCTGTTGTGCAAACCACCTCCTCCATACCTGTCACCGATTCAACACCTACAGGTTCTGAGAATGCTGAGCCAAGCGCCCCTGTGCTTGGTGCTGCGGGCTGTGCGAATGCTAGCACAAAGCAAACGGAGTCTGCAAGCACGGTATGTGCCCACAAGACCCCACCCAGACAAGGCGAAGGGACAGAGTCTGAGAGAGAGAGAGAGAGAGAGAGGATCACCTGGGGACTGTTCGGGATCTAACCGAAGCTGGAGGGGCAGTGGCCCCTCGCAGACTGCAGTCCCAATTTATTGCTTGTCAAGTTCAAGAGAGGAGCCAGTAGCCGGTGTCGAAGGCACATTGAATTTGTTTTGCGACCTCCCATATTCAGGCCACCCAGCCAGCAACCACGACAGCCGCCATGAACATCTCGACAACTTATCAAGACTTCGCGCTCTCGGTATCCTACGGACTCACAGGTCCAACTATTGTGCCGTGACTTCAAATACAGTCTAGATAGTGGGCGGGTGCTTACCTTTGCCCGGTGTTTCCACACCACCAGAGCCCTTGCTGCGGGGTGGTAACCGGGACGGCGCGTCGGGATATTTTTAAAGCGCCTCCCCTCGCCGGGAGCCCTGGGGCGCTTTTGAAAGGTGCTCAGGTGTGCTGGGGAACTTTGTTATGCAGCAAAACGTTGGACAGCTAACATATACCTCCTTCGTCGTCAGTCCAAAAATCGCCGGGCTGGAAAACGAGTGGCAGTCACCGAAGTTCGTGTGGACCTTGCTCGAGATGGATGGCTACGACAAAGCACCCGACCTACTTGGCGGGGAGTGCGTATCGAGTTTCACATCCACCGTCCCATCATCTTCCAGGCGCTGCACCGAGTCCCAGAAGTCCATACAGTTCTCCTCCAGACGGGCTTGGCGGTGTTTGGTTGTATGTGCGCAGCAGCCAAGCCAACGCGCGGTGCCATCGTAGGTCACCAGCACTATTAAGAACAGGATAGTTGTCCGGTACGATTATGTGGTTTTCGCAACCTTTGTTACTGCATATCAGGTTTCGTGTTTACTCACGTTTGTGAGACGCGCATCTATTGACGTGGGTTGTGCACACTGCAGGTACCATTGGAGCCCGGATTGTGCATCTTATACTCGCACATGTGCTCTTTTTTGCAGGTTAGGCAGGTCAAGCGATATCATAGATATCGTGTACATGTGTATGCAGGATTTGTGGAGCCCTTAAGGAAGTGATCTGTAGAGCCCTTAAGTAATAGATCTGTAGAGCCCTTAAGTAATAGATCTGTATATGTGTATGTAGAGTACTTAGTTTATTTAGGAAAGTAAACATATTTTAATGTAAACGTGTTTTTGCTGTATGTGTTTGCTTTTAAAATTTGTACTGCTTTCGTACATGTCAGTGTGCCTGCTCGCATACCCGCACTTCACTCCGTCACAAAGCATTTGATATTCATTTAACCGGCATTTAACCGCATACACACAACATTGCCTGCGTTGTGAAATAGAATAGAAAGGTGCATAGGTATAAACTTTGAAATATATATGTATGCCGTAAGACTCCTTGTTCAACCGTATGGACCACTTGGTCCATACGGGTGGAATGAGCGAAGTGAGCCCAATCGTATGTTGTCCATACGTGTGCAATATTCAAACAATATTTCAATATATCCGCACGTGTGGACTTGGTAAAGTGCATGTCCATACGTGTGGTCACCGTCGTCCACGCGCACGGATATCGCCGTTCGTGCGGGTGGACTGGTTGAAATTGCTGTTCATACGTATGGACGGTATCGTCCATATGCATGGAATTGCATTATTATAAGCTATCCACACGTACGGACACCGACGTCCATACGCGTGGATCGGTAAAATATGTTGATAAAACCATCGTCCACGCGTGCGGACACCTACGTCCATCCGGACGAATCACTGTCTGCACGTACGGACGCACATAATCACGCGTGTGGATATACTTACTATTCTTATCCTTAAGCTCTTTTAGCAATGTTTCTGTCCAGACGTGCGGACACCTACGTCCATACGGATGAAAGACCGTCCACACGTACGGACGAATATGTCCATACGCTTGGATATGTTGATTGTTCGTATCCGCATGTTCATCTGTACATGTTTATGTCCATACGTACGGACGGCTACGTCCATACGTGTGAACATGCCGATCCATACGGGTAATAGGCCCCTCCATACGTATGGATGCCTTCGTCCATACGTGCGGAAAAGAGAATTCTGATCGTCTATACGACTGTCCATACGGTGTCCATCCGGTGTCCATCCGGGTGTCCATACGGTGTCCATGCGGTCTTCCATACGGTGACCGTGCGGTTGGATAGTGCCTCTGTCCATGCGTATGGACACCATGTGGACATGTTTTCTGTCCATACGGTGTCCATACGAAATCCTTACGGTGTCCATGGGACATTTTCATATGGACACCACAATTACGCGTCGTCCGTATGGTTCTTACATAATTATGCATCAAGGTTTCGCCAGAAATCTGTTCAGACCGTCCATACGGTTTTCCATATGGGTCCTTACGATGTCCATACGCTGTCCATATGCGAATCCACACGGATGAATGGACCAATAATCCGTAGGGGTAGCCGGCTCCGACACCACCGGCATGTTGCTTGGCGGTGAAAGTGTTCACGTTGAAAGTCGATGCCCCAACCTTGCGTGCCAACTCCGAGAACTCAGTGACGGCGGACACGAGGGCCTCACCGTCCTCCTCGCAGAACGAGCACGCAGAGAGGTCGGCGAAGATGTCCGACTTCCCGCCCACGAGCATGCAGAGGACGTCGAACTCTACGGCGTCGTCGTGGTCGATGGCATGTTGAAACTTCGCGGCCAACACCGAGTTCCCAGCCTCCTCAGCGAAAGCATAGGCCGAGAGGCCGGTCCGGCCCCCGAGCGTTCGGGCAGTCCCGCGCGATGCCAATGCCGTGCCTTGCCCTTCGCGCACACCTGATTTTGACAATACGGCACGGTCGCACCGGTGTCGCGGTGGAAGGCGACCTTCTTCGAGACGGACTGCGACCAATTTTCCCCCTTGGCTGGGTAGAGGCGAGGCCGCGAAGCGGGTCTTGACCCGCCGGTCTGGTTTGTCCGCGCGAGGAGTGAATCCCCGCGGGGACGGCTCGGATTCGGCGGAGGCGATAAATGCGGCGAGTTGCCGCTTCAAGTCGAGCACCATGGTCATCAAATCTGCAAGCTCACCGGGCGCACCGGAGTCATCGCCGGTCTTCGCCATGAAATGCGTGCCGTAAGAATACCGGTGTGCGGCCGCCGTGGCGGTGCCCGCCCGCACGTGCTCGGAGTAGCATTCGCGTACCCATTGTTGAATCGTGAGGAGGTCATGAGCGGCTCGTTGATCGTGGAGGAGCAACCGGGGCACCACCGGCTGGTAGAAGGTGGTGTCGAGCGCCTTGATGAACAGCGCCTTCACGTCCTCGTCCAGGAGTGTGGCCCGTGTCCTCGCAGCCTTCAGAGCGGCGTTGAAGTCTCCGATCTTATCATGCGGGTCCACGCCCGCAGAGATGCGGACGCCCAACATGTTTGCTTGACCCTGAAAGGGGTCACCCGCCGGAATCATCCGGCGGGCGAACTCGTAGATTTCGAAAAAGTGCATTTGACCTCAATTTTGTACCATAAAAACCATTAAATCTAATGCACAACCTGCACTTGCATGTTCTTGCGTTGGCTGTTAAAATGCGGCTTTTTAATCCTATCATGAGGTAAATAAGGCAATATCATTTTCACATGAGAATATCATTTTCATCGAATAGTGTGTTATGTCGGCAGGAGGCGGGAAAGATGCGTGGGTGTAATGTACCTGCGGGTTGGCCGCGGAGTGAACCTCCGCGGCAAGATCGTCGAGCCGGCGGAGAATGTCTTCCTCCTCGGAAGCCGGCTGCTGCTCCACGGTGAAGCCGTAGGCGGACACGTCGATGCCGCCCACCGCTCCCGCACAAAGCACCGCGGGCGGCCCGTACACGGCGGCCGCGCGTGCGAAGGAATCCGCTCCATCATCCGCTGCCTGCTGGAATAACGCGCACATAGCGAGCGCGTGCACCCCCTCCGCGTCCTCCTCGTCGATGGGAACACATAACGCTGCAGCAGAGGTGGGCGGGTGTTGGCGCCCGCCCAACGGGCAGTCGCGGTAAAAGTGATAGCTCTCGCCTTTGCCCGCCTTCTTGCACCTACCGCAGAACGGCTTCGCCCGTTGATCGTCGCGGTCGAATCCCACGGGCGGGGCTTTGTGGGTCCCCACACGGAATCCTCGCGGCTGCTGCCCCCGCTGCTGCTGCTGCCGCTGCTGCACCCGCTCCCGTTGTTGACGCACAACCGGAGCGGACTCACCGTGTTGCCGTTGCACGAGCTCCTTCAGCTCCGTGATCTTCTGCAGCAGTGCGTCGTACTCGCTGCTAGACAGGTGCGCGGAGATGCCGTCCGCGCCAGAAGCCGCCTCCCCCCGCCCGTCTGTGCCCAAGCCTGGTAAATTTCCACAACCATGGAACGGAGCGAAACCAGTGACACATGAGTCAAGTCAGCGGCCATGGGATAGCGGACCTTCACCGCAGCGTAGAACACGGGGTCGAGTCGGGTGTAGAGGGATAACTTCCTCGTGGCCTCGGTCGGTGTCCAGTCGGAAGCTCGGTTATCCCGCACCAAACGTTGCTCCTTAGCCAAGATCGGCTGCGGGTCAACGTTTGCGGGATAATAACGCAACGCGGCGTGCTCCTCCTTCTGGGACTCCCGTAGTGTCACCGGTACACAGCCCTTGATAACGTCGATGAGAGCTCGCCGTCCATCTCGGTCAGTCGAAGAATCCGTACCAGTCAGCCAGACGAACGCGTTGCTGTGCTTCTCAATCACCAGGGCAAGAACGTCGTAGAGAAGCCCATTCACCCTGTTGACCACGGGTGCCAGAGGGTCGTCGAGGTCAAAGGCACGTAGCTCCAGACCAGCCGACTGAAACTCCGTACGCAGCTGCACCACCAGGTCGGACAGAAGGCCAGCGTCGTCCGTACCGCGAAAATGATGTTTCTTGTCACCAAGAATATCCTCACGGATACTCTTGGCCCAAGCCCGGTGGAGACGCGCTTTGTAGATCTCGTCGACGAGCTTGGACTGCTCCTGCAGGTAACGTCTGACGGCCACGTCCTCGTCTACGTTCGATGCAGGGTTGGGGGTAGGAACAAAAGGCGTAGCAGCCGTCGGCGTGTTCCGTACCCCGTCGATCAACCTCAGAGAGGCGTCAATGTCGCTGTCCCTCGTAAGGGACTTCTTGCTCCGTGTTGTCACACCCATCTCTAGATAAGCCTGAGGGGAGGCGGTACGCTGCAGCACGTTTGGGTAGGGTCGCGGAGAAAATGCGACGTCACAGATACGGAACGAGCGGTCGAGCCATGCGAGCGAGGGGCAAAGGAAGATGTCGTCGAAGTCAAAGGTGCCAAGGTCACCAGCCCAAAATACGGCAGCAGGCGGGGCCAGAGCGAGCAGAAAACCGTGAATAATGAACATTGCGACGACGAAACCCAATCCAAGCCGGCACCCCATAGCTGCGGCTCAAGCCGCCCACCGCAAGCCGCTCATCTCATAATTCTCTACTAGTGCCCAAACGCGCTAACGCGCACCACCTCTCCGAGCGGCCGTTTAGCCAATCATGGCCAAACTAGCAAGTGGAATAAAGCGTGGATGGGGCCACGACCTACCGGAATATCCTAGTTCACTAGATATCAGAGGGTCCCGAACTGTATGGATAAACACTCATAAGATAAATAAACCCTAAGCTAGATATACCCGGAACGGTCTCGCAACGGCCTCGGAAACTAGCCTACCTGTGACACAACGTGTGTCACAGCACGAACCTATAGATCAGTCGGCAGTCCAGTGTTGGTCCTAGGGGTCTGTCATAGGGGCCTGCCTGTCAGGGCTGCCTATACAGATTCCAGCAGATGCTGCCATACTGTAGAAAGCCAGAGAAAAGATGATGCGCGGCTGCACGTTTGGGTGTTGTGGCGGAAATGGAGGGTAGGCGTAACGGCGGAACGTGCGGAGAGGCGAAACAAGTGTGGGGCACTTGCAAATGTCGTCGTGGTCAAAGGTGTCCGGAGCACCAGCCCAAAGTACGTAAACCAGCGGGATCAGGGCAGGTAAGATAACGTAAATGAACATTGCCAGAACCGAGCAATAGCAACGCGCGGTGCCCATGACTCGCAGCCGCAAAAAAGACGTCTACCGTAAACCCAAATCCTAGTCGCACCCAAACGCGCAAGTGCGCACCACCTCTTCAAGCGGCTGCTTAGCCAATCATGGCCAAGATAGCAAGTGGAATGAAAACGTGGATGGGGCCACGACCCTACCGGAATATCCAAGTACACTAGATATCAGAAAGTCCCGTACTCGTGTGGATAAACTGTATAAGATAAATAAACCCTAAGCTAGATATACCCGGAACGGTCTCGGACGGTCTCGGAGTCTAGCCTACCTGTGACACCGCGTGCTGGACTTCGGGTTTAGGCTTAGTTATTATGGGCTCTGACTAGCCCTTAGCCTGACCCTGCTTCCGTATCGTGTCCGTGACATCCTAGCACTGTACTGTACAGTAGTACAGTACAGTAGTACAGTCTTACTTCACTGTCTGGGTTTCCGAGAGCATAAAGCCTCGGCCAGACACTGTTTATGTGATTATCAGCTTGATGCTCAGCGAGCTTAGCCGGACAGCGTATCTGTCTTCCTCGCAGGTTATGGCCCGCACCGGCTTTCCGGTGATTCTGATGATGGCGCAGCGCCTTGCTGTTGCCATGTTCGGCTAAGTAGGACGTAGGAGGGGTTGAGCGCCCACTTGGGCGGTGGTGTATTATTCTCGCGATATGGCCTTTTAGCGTGGCAGTGATGGCGGCACGCGTTGTGCTCGCCTTCGCTGCGCAGGAGATCGGTTTGTGACGGATTGTTTTTTCATTATTTTACAGCAGTATCGTCGCAGCGAGAGTTGATCTGCATCGTGCGCCACTGGCCCTGGCGAGGTCGCTCCACACGTTGTGAATTTTGGCCGCTCTCACTTTCCGCTCACGACCTGTGAATCTCGATCTGTTGTGCTGAGGCTTCTACGGTTTATCTGGCCGCCGTGAAAATTTTGTACCACCACCCTTGCTTAGCTCAACCTTCCGCTGTCTCTCTATCATGGTTACCACAGCAAATAGAATGACGCGGTCACGCGTCCGTAGATTAGAGACGATTTTTGATGATGTGGGTGCGCAGCACGCTGCGACGCCACACACCCCGCAGCTGCCAGCTCCGTCCACCGCAGCTGCGAGGGAGCTCCTCGACAAATGTCAACAGCTTGCTCGCGACAATTTTGACAGGAAGGTTGCAAAAATCGTTGCCACGAAAATTCTCGGAGAGAAATCGGACCGCTTCGCTGGTACGGAGTCCGACGCAGTCGACATTTTTTCGCAAATCATGCATGAGCTTCGGACACAGTTTCTTCTGCAGTCGCAGGCGCTTGCTCCCCTCTTTGACCTGACTGACATGACTGTTGCGGCTAGGCATGAGGGCAACGAGTTGCTGCTCTCGGCTCTGACGTTTCTGGCTCGCCCTGGCTCGCCTGCTCGTGACTGGCTTGAGGCCTCTGGGTCTGACGTTCCTGGGGATGGCAAGCGCGCTGCCCTTGAGGTGGTGCGCATGCTCCAGGAACGCTCAGAACCCTTTGACTCTTTTGAGTCGCTGCTGGCGGTTCGCATCCCCAGCAGCGAAGATCCTGACCGTGACATCCGTGAGTTCAATGGCCTGTTGCGGGACGTTCAGCGTTCCCACAACTTGCCAGAGGACGCGGTGAAGCGGCAGTTTCTAAAGGCTCTCGGCAATTCGGCGTTGTACCGTGACTTGGCTAATTCCTTGGCTCGAGCTGACCAGCGGCAGGGCGTGTCTCTTCTGACTATCCAGGCTCGTGTGCGGGAGCAGTTCCGCCACGGCCTGAAAGTCTCTGACACCCGTGTCTCTGCTCTGTCATTCGGCGATGGCGCGTCTGACCTGGCTGCGGCGTTGTCCAGTCTGCAGAAGCAGCTGGAGCGCATGCAGCAGGACATTCGTGACCTGAAGCGGCAGAAGCGGGAAGGGGCACCGCCTGCGGGCAAGCACCTTACCCGCTCTGCTGCTAAGCATCATCGTGCTGGTGTTAAGCCACTTGGCACCGCTCCTCCTGTCTCGTTTGACAAGAAGAGCGGTGCCTTCGTGCCTCACTGCAGAAATGCGGAGTGTGCACAAAGTGGTTTGAAGCACTGGCATGCTGAATGCCCCAATGGCGGTCCTCAGTCTGCCCACTACTGTGGTGCAGTTGAGGACTATGAGACTGACTGTCTGGCTGTTCGTTTCCAGCGTTTCTATGACGCTGGGGATGAGCATGCCTTCGAGTCGCTCTGCACGATGGAGGGTCGCCCAGAGGTGGTCGAGCTGTCGGCACATTCTTTTGTGACGGCTGAGCCCACATCTCTGCGGCACTTTCAGGATGCGGCGGCTTCCGCTCAGGATGCGACGGCTGACGATGACGGCATGGCTCAGTTTGGTCTGGCCACGTTCCACTCGGGTGCACGGGGTTCGATTCCGCCGCCGCCTGCGGTTCGGCATCCCTCTGCACTCGTGGCTGGTGGTGTGCCTGCGGCTCATGACCCGCCAGTGGTTGTCCCTGGCTCTCTCGGCTTGCCAGGCTCTATCCCATCACTCCAGCGTGGCGACTCTGCACCGGCTCCGCTGTTTGCTGGCATGAGGATTGAGGCTTCTGACATTGGCTCTGAGGTCTCTGACAATGTCCAAGGCTCTGACAATGGCTCTGACGGCGGGCAGCGAGTGGCTTTTGGCTCCTTCGGCACTCTTGGGCGTGGCTCTGACTCTGACCTTGCTGACGGGGGAGCATCGCCAGCAGCAGCTCCGGTGTACCGTCCGCGGGCTCCGCCGAGCTTTCTCCGGTGTGCATTGATGTCTTCGGTGCTTTGCTGTTCTCTACTGGCCAGCGCTACGGCATCTCTGGTTGCCGTGGGCGGTGGTGACAGGGGCCTGGTTGAGCCCGGAGTCACCGTCCGTCGGTTTGCTGGAGATCTCTCTGCTTCGATTCCACCACTTGGTGCTGCAGACATCCGTGATTGGCCGCCAGACGATGGAGTTCTCGTGTGTGCTTCTTCAATGCTCAAACCGCCGTGGGAGTCTGCTTGCTTCAGTTCTTCGGTTGCTTTACTTTCTGCTGTCGATCCACCTTACCCACTTGGGTCTGGTGGTGCTCAATTCGGAACATACAGCTTACAATTCACTTCGGGATTCTTCCGTGCTTGCATCCCGACCGCTGAACTCAGCTCTGCTGACCAGCCTCAAAGTGGCTGAGTTTACTTCAATTGTCCTGGCAGCTTGATTAGCTTTAGCCCAGTAGTGGGATGACCGGGTCAAGACCCCGGCACCCAGCTAGAAGTGATCGGTTTCCACCGAAGTGAATGTTAGGTGTTTGTTTATTGTCTCGTGGCTGTATATCCTGTACCTGCTTTGCTAGGTAGTCACACCCACGGGTGGTGTGCTGGACTTCGGGTTTAGGCTTAGTTATTATGGGCTCTGACTAGCCCCTAGCCTGACCCTGCTTCCGTATCGTGTCCGTGACATCCTAGCACTGTACTGTACAGTAGTACAGTACAGTAGTACAGTCTTACTTCACTGTCTGGGTTTCCGAGAGCATAAAGCCTCGGCCAGACACTGTTTATGTGATTATCAGCTTGATGCTCAGCGAGCTTAGCCGGACAGCGTATCTGTCTTCCTCGCACCGCGTGTGTCACAGTACGAACCTACAGATCCGTCAGCAGTCCAGTGTTGGTCCTAGGGATCTGTCATAGGGGCCTGACCGGGACTCCCAGTCAGGGCTGCCTATACAGATTTCAGCACTTAGGCCATCCCCGTGACTGCCGGCACTCCCACGCGTGGAGCGCCTCACTCCATCCCAAGCGTCCGGCTTTAGCCAATCATGTCGGCGGTGTCGCAGTGGCTAAATAAAGCGTAAGTGGGGCCAAACCTGTTAGATATATAGGTCTGCTGTAATATATATCTAGCTAGTGAGATAACCATGAGTTGAGGGTTACAATATCAGAACGGTAAAGTGTAATTGATAAAATTAGAGATAACATAAATACCTAACGGATGTTTCCCGTCTACTGGTGACGGTCACCCAACCTACTATAGGAAGTGACAAGTGACAGATTGAGCTGTCGGTGTGTCACATCCAGCATAACACAGTCGAGTGCCGCTTTCGGATAAAAAATTAAACTGAATATTGAGAGGTATAGACTTAATAACCTAAACCTAAACCCGGAACGGTCACACGAACTGTACACGTACTCGTACCCTAGCCACGATCCAGTAGATCGTTCCGAAGGCCTTGCCTTACTCATCAACGCAAATGTATTATAAATAATATAATAATAACGATCTCATTCTTGAAACTCTGACTTCGGGGCCTGCCTGTCAGGGCTGCCTGGTCAAAACTCGGCAAGTTATCCTGATATATAGTCACAACTATATATCTAGCATCACATAACCTCCCTCGACCACAATAAAACGAGACAACCATCTTGCCAATAACAATTTAACTACTTCCTTTACATCAACATCTTGTGCTGGATGTGACACACCGACAGTAAAGACTGTCACCTGTCACTTCCTATAGTAGGCTGGGTGACCGTCACCAGTAGACGGGAAACACCCGTTAGTATTTATGTGTATCTCTTTTATCAATCTGCGACTTTTACCGTTCTGATATCGAAACCCTTAACACAGGGTTTATTCTCCGTTATCCGATATATACACCCGACTATATATCTGACAGGTTTGGCCCCACTTGCGCTTTATTTAGCCACTGCGACACCGCGAGGATGATTGGCTAAGGCCGGACGCTTGGGATGGAGTGAGGCGCTCCGCGCGTGGAAGTGCCGGCAGTCGCGGGTATGGCCTAAGTTTTGTGGGTTGATTTACGGCTGGCTGTAGGCCTTTGAGGACATCTTTTCTACGGGATTTAACGTTGGGTTGGTTTACGCATCCTGGTTGGTCACCACACCGTTTCGTATCGGCCGCCATCTACCACACGAGTTCTCAGAATTTCTGCTCTCTCACGGCAGCCGTATCGACGACCCACCACATTTCTTGGCCGCCCAAGACTACCGCATTTTTTTCCACGTCTTCTTGCCTCACTCCACCCCTGTAGTCTTCTTTATCATGGTTGCTTCTACTAGATCGACGGCTAGCATGGCACATCGCCGCCGCACATTAAGCACAATTTTTGACTCCGTTGCTGCCAGGCATGCCAACACGCCCGCGACCCCGCCAGCGGCACAGCCGGCCGCTAATTCGGCGGGGGCCGCATTTTTGGCATCGGTACGCACACTACAGCGGGAGCACTTCGACATGAAGGTGGCGAAGCACGTCCAACGCAAGTTGTTCGACGGCAAGGAGGATAGATTTTCCGGTGCGGAGCCCCACGCGGCGGCCATCTTCACGAGGATGGTCTCTGCCCTGCAGGCGGCATTCGTCACTGAGGACACCGGTTTCCTCCCGCTCTTCACGCTGGACGACGCTACTTTGGCCGTCCGCGTGGAGGCCAACAATTTGTTGTTCTCCACGATCGAGCTGCTGATCGACCCCTCGTCGCCCGCAGCGGACTGGTTGGACTCCTCCCACGCCAGCTTCCCAGCAGACGGTAAGCGTGTCCTGCTCGAGTTCGCCCGTCGGATGATCCCGGTTGGGGACCCCTTCCAGGGGCAAGCGGACATGTTTGCCGTCCGCGTCGCTGCGGGCGTGGACCCTCATGGACCCATTGAGGACTTCAACGCCGCGCTCAAGGCAGCGAGGGCGAGATCGACGCTCCAGGACGAGGACGTGAAGTCCCTTTTCATCAAAGCCCTCGACGCCACCTTCTACCAACCGGTGGTGTCCCGTTTGCTCCTTCACGACCAGCGAGCCGCCCACGACCTACTCACCATTCAGCAGTGGGTGCGGGAGTGCTACGGCGAGCACGTGCGGGCGGGCACCGCCACCGCATCCGCACACCGGTACTCCCACGGCACGCACTTCATGGAGAAGGGCGTTGATGGGTCGGGTGCGGCGGGTGAGATCGAGGACTTACGGACAATGGTACTCGACTTGAAGAGACAATTGGCCACCTTCCTCGTCGCCGCCGAGTCCGAACCGTCTCCGCGGGGGTTTACCCCTCGCGCGGACAAACCGGACCGCCGGGTCAAGACCCGTTTCGCAGCCTCGCCCCTCCCCAAAGGGGGAAATTGGTCTCAGTCCGTCTCACGGAAGGTGGCCTTCCACCGCGAGAGCGGGGCGACAATCCCGTACTGCCAAAATCAGGTGTGTGCTAAGGGGAAAGCGAGGCATTGGCACCGGGACTGCCCGAACGGGGGCAGGGCCGGGCTCTCGGCGTTCGCCTTCGTCGAGGAGGCCGAGAACTCCGTGCTGGCCGCGAAGTTCCAGCACGCCATCGACCACGGCGACCCCGTGGAATTCGACGCCCTCTGCATGCTTGCGGGCGGGAAGCCGGAGGTCTTCACCGATCTTTCGGCGTGCTCGTTCTGCGAGGAGGACGGTGAGGTCCTCGTGTCCGCTGTCGCCGAATTCTCTGAGATGGCACACGCGGCTGGAGCTTCCACGTTCAACGTCAACACCTTCACTGCCGACTTGCCGGTGGTGTCGGAGCCGGCCGCGCACTCCCCGCCCGCATCGGTCGAGTCCGAAGAGGAATGGACCGGTCCGCCGAACCCCTTCTGCCCTCCCGTCACCCGCACGTTTGCCGATTTCATTGAGAGTACGGGAATTGCGTTGGGGGCGCCCGACGAGCCGGCCGTGAGCATGAACTTGCTCTCCGCGGTTGAGACGCCGGAGCGCGTGATCGACTACAAGCCCGCGGCTTACGCCGCGTGCGGCGATGACGACAAGGGTGCCTCGGTGGCACCACCGCGGCCACGGTACGGCTGCGGGAACGGCATTCCGAGGTTCGCGAGGTCTCTCCTCACTTCCTCCTTGGTGTGCGCGCTCTTTATGATTTGTGCCACCGCCGCGCCGCACGCCGGTGCCGGTGTCGGTGGTGCCGGTGCGCGCACATGCACGGGTCCACCGGTCGGTGGTGCTACGTCCGCTGGCTCGGCAGTCCCGGCTGCGGAGGCTTCGCCAGCTGACATGATTCCAGACATGCCATGTGCCATTCCGCCTCGTCGCCAACGGCGGGAGCAGAGACGGCAGGGACTCTACATGGCTCCGATGCCGTGGCATCCCGGGCCGCCGCCGCCTGCCGAGTTGTTTGTGGACGGCCCTCCGCTGTCGCCGGCTTCATCTTCAGATGACGAGGCTCCACCGTCGGGCGGCACTTGGCAGCACCCTGGTACGGTGCAGCCTCCCGTGATCGAGAATCCGTCAATTCCTTCTACGAATGATTCATCACCGGCCCCGGGGGCCGGCAACTGCTTCACAGTCACGCTGCTCCGAGCCGGGCAGACAGCTCCGAAGAACACTAATGGCTAGAATTAGTCACGCCGTGCCTGCCTGGGAGTTAGCTGTAGTGTAGCCTCCTAGATGTGCAGAAGGGCTCTCTGAGTTTGAGCTGTGTTTAGAGTTTTAGCAAAGTAACAGCAGTATCTGACAATCTTGCTGTGACCTGGGACCGCCCTGACCAAGAGTACAGGCCCCCAGTTGTGCTACAGTTTCCTCCTGAAGTTGAGTAGGGAGTTTGTTTGCTTCGTTCACTACTAGCTCCGGTCACCACCCTAGGTGGTGTGCTGGATGTGACACACCGACAGTAAAGACTGTCACCTGTCACTTCCTATAGTAGGCTGGGTGACCGTCACCAGTAGACGGGAAACACCCGTTAGTATTTATGTGTATCTCTTTTATCAATCTGCGACTTTTACCGTTCTGATATCGAAACCCTTAACACAGGGTTTATTCTCCGTTATCCGATATATACACCCGACTATATATCTGACATCTTGTCACATAACCAACAATACATACATTTTCATGAATGGTTCGATGTATCGGACAAGGGCCAGTATCGATAGTGCCGACTTCGCGACATATCGATAGTATCGCTACTATCACTATCAGTCGATCCCGTGAATTTAGCTATCGCGAAATATCACTATCAGTCGATTCGTCGCCTGCCACATATCACCATCAGTCGACTCGAATATGCGAACTATCATCATCAGTCGATTTGAACGTACACGACTATGTCATCAGTCGATTGGTCGGCGGATTTCGAGGTATCGATTTCGAATTCCCGTGTCACCACTATCGTTCAACTGTGCCAGGGGGCACGATAGACTGCCAATTACCCCCACGGAAGGGGGATCCGATTCAGATTACCGGCATATTGGGAGAAATATTGATAGGGAATCTGAGATCGTGGATGAAGAATGCAAAATCAGTAAATGTTATCTCTCTGGCAGAATCGTGAACGATAGAAATATTATTAGGAACGATTATGACAGAATCAACGGTGTTGGTACAATACCGTGACAGATGACAATAGAGATGACATTTATGGCGGCGCAGGTTGGGGAAAAACAGGGATTCCTGTGACGAGAGAAACTAGCCGAACAGCCTGTGCTATATAGTGATGAAACACGATTCCTTTGGGAGCTTTGTTACAGAATAAAAATGTTTTCGTAACACGGGCCGTATTGCATAATCACCGGTTGTGATATATATCGATTCGTATCCGATTACTCTGAAACTTCGTATATGCATTTGTATGCCCGTGACAAATTGGTATCAGATGTGGCGAGTGCTGCCTTCAATTATGCTATTCGCGCGGGATAACAGCACTCGGCTTTCTTCAGCGTAAGCGACTTCCATGCGCACAGTATGTTCTGGGGGGGAGATGAGCTCTTAGTCATTATTTTCCGTTTGTATATGTCAAACTTATCCATGGAAAAGTATTTCTGACGACTACGAGCCTCTAGAGATCATATATCGTTCAGGACAGGTTCGGCGCTTATTTTCACACTGTGGACGGTCAAACATGTCGTTCATCGGTTTTTGAAAAATATGCTCAGATCGGCAATACAACCCTGCAACGACGTTTACTTATACCTGGACAATATGTATATTGACGGAAATTATCTGGAATGCACGGAAACTCACGGTAGCATGCAGTATGTCGTCTCCTTCAGCTCTTAATACTCAGGGTACGGTATTCGTACGGTGACGTCTAGCAAACGTAAACGGCTTTTCTGGACACAGAATATCATTCTAGTATAGTATTCTTAGCGGTCGGAAACGAAAAACAGCTTCGTGTGTGGCGCACACAAACCCATCCTGCACGGGTCGAGGCAGTGTTCAACGTTAACGACAACACGGTATTCGTACGGTGACGTCTAGCAAACGTAAACGGCTTTTCTGGACACAGAATATCATTCTAGTATAGTATTCTTAGTGGTCGGAAACGAAAAACAGCTTCGTGTGTGGCGCACACAAACCCATCCTGCACGGGTTGGGACTGTTTTCAACGTAACGACAACCTACTGGGTGGACCGTTCTGTGTCGTTGACGTCGTATATATATATCTGGACTCGGGCTATGAGTGGTACAGACGTGTACACATATAAGACGTCGGGTGGTGTATTCAGGGGCACACCACAGACCAATCCTGCTTATCAAGCTAATGCAGAGATACCCTATCTCGGTTATGGTGCGCCCTCTGGAGCACACTATATGCAACACGGACAGCACACCTCAGCCGTCGGTTCGTCAGGAGTATATATTGGGTTACCTCCGGTAAGCCATTATCCTCACCACCTGCCGGCAGCTTCCCTTGGCACACCGACGGGAGCACAGCCAGTGGCACCATATTCTCAACCTGCTGTTGATCCTGCTGCTGCTGCGCCTTTTTGGGCGCATTCTGAAGCAGGGCACGTTGCACCATCGTCCGGATATCCTGGAGCAGCAGTTTCGGGCGCAGGCATGGGAGCTGCTACTGCCGAACGGTATGTTCGGCAGCCTACAACGGGGCAATATGGTGCGCAGTTCTCTGATCCTGCTGCCTTCGCAGTCCCTATGTATAGGGCATCACCAATGGCAGCAGCTAACTTCCTCCCAGCTGCTGCACCCGGCAGTTTATATCCAGGAGGGCCAATACCACCACCGTGGACAGCGGATCAGCCGGTGCAGTATATGACACCATCGGCTGCACCCACCGATGCAGCGGCGCCATTACCATTACACACCTGGACTGGACATTACCCTTTCAGGAATGTTCAATTCCCAACACCCTATCAGGGTGAAGGCTGGTACACACAGGGCCGACCTCCTTATGGGAACCCGCTGCCTATGCGTGTGGAGTGGGAACACTCACCGTCGTTGCGGCTGGGCGAGGTGCATGCGCACACATTATCTGCGCGTACAACTGATGGCGGAAACGCTACAGATAGTATGCGTGTGGACGGAATGCCGGGGCTGGGCGAGGTGCGTGCGCACACATTATCTGCGCGTACAACTGATGGCGGAAACGCTACAGATAGTATGCGTGTGGACGGAATGCCGGGGCTGGGCGAGGTGCGTGCGCACACATTATCTACGCGTACAACTGATGACGGAAACGCTACAGATAGTGTGCGTGCTGACGGGATGCCGGGAGCAGATGGTGGATCAGCTGCAGCGGAGGAGGACATGAAGGATGCGTCAGCAGTGCGTGCGTCGGAGCTGGGCAACGCCACCTCGGGCGTCTTTATGGTATCAGCTTCGGAGGCGTCCGAGATCAGCGAGGTCCGTTCTGGTGTACCGATGTCACCGCCCGATGTGGAGTCTGATGGGGAAGTTGGACAGCGAGGGCGCACCGAGGTGTTCTACGCGACGCAGTACCCGGACAACGACAGCAATGAATCGTATGCACTGCCGCGTGAGGATGGACATCCTCCACTCAGACGCCGACGTTCGAGGGCTGCATTGGGACCCTACAGCTGGAACCGTCACGATCTTCCTTATCGACATGACTCGAATTCACCGTCGTCATCGAATTCTGAAATGTCGGAGAGATCCAGAGCAAGGAGGGACGCCAAAGCGAGGAAGCGCAGGCTGGCGGAACGCGCAGGTTCGGGCTCGGGCAGTGATCACAGTGTGGCTGGGTCACAGGGGGTGGCGGACCTTACCCAGACCATCAGCGACGCAGTGGTTGCTAAGTTGCAGCAGCTACACTCTGAAAACGCTGGTGGAGAATCTTCTGCTGAAGTATCTCTAGGTCAGACGCCAGAAGCGACGCAGAGCTTGCAATCCTTATCCATACCCGCGGTGGTTGCTAAGACGCAGCAGCCACAGCCTGGAAACGCTGATGGAGAACCTTCTGCCGAAGTATCTCTAGGTCAGACGCCAGGAGCGACGCGGACATCGCAACCACCACCCTCACCTGAGGATAGCTTGTCGCAGATCGCCCGAGTTGAGGAGGCCAGGCGCAAGTCCTCTGAGGGGCTCACGATGGAGGAGGCGATCAAGCTGGGCTTTCTAACTGTGGAGTTTCCCCCGATGAAGGATGACATGAGCAAGCCACAGGGGCTCTCGATGGAGTTGGCGACCAAGCTGGGTTTCCTGAGTGAGTCGCACCACGCGGCTGTGGTAACTGAGATGGTGGGAGCCTCGAATCAGGTGTGTGACTCGACTAACCCTAAATCGGGGACGCAGCGGGCGGAAGGACGTGTGGCCAAGGTCTCGTTCGAGATGGACAACCATGCAGATCCTCCTCCTAGTAGAAGACCTTACCAGATGTCGGTGGAGGAGCTTCGAAAATTGCGTGAGAGTATTGACCCTGTACATTCTGACTCACAATCAGGTGTAGCATGTCGACAGTTGGCCATACCATTTCCGGGTGTAATCCTGGAATCAGTGCTGCCCCTGGAGGAAGGAAAGGGAAGCGACGAGGAGATGTGGATTGTGCCGGGCTGATTGACGAGGTGTTCCTCACTTCGGTGCAGTTGAAGAAACATCTAGTGGCCGCGGAAACGCGGAGACTCGCGGGAGACGCTTCTTCAATGCCCGCATGGTTGATGATGGCTGCGAGGACCACAACCGGAGAGTCGGCTTTCAAGGTGGAAGCTGAGGATTTGGCCGTTGAGAAGGAGGACATCTCGAAGATTCCTACTGGCGCCAACGATGAACCGAAGAACCCTGTGTCGCAGCAGGACTCGCAAGATGCGGATGCCACTGCAGCGTGGAAGAAGAAGTTCAAGGACCTCTTCGACGAGTTTGAGCAGGAGCTGCGGGACTCTTTACCTTCTGGATTGGAAAACCTTCGGCACGCTGACGAAGATCAGGCGAAGATTAACCTCAAGCCGGACAGAGAAGGAGGACCTCCCTGTAGAAGACCTTACAAGATGTCTGTGGAGGAGTTGCGTCAACTACGAGAACGCATTGAACAACTGGTGGAGAAAAGGATATATACGACCCTCTTCGAGTCCGTATGCGGCTCCTTGTTTAATGGTACCCAAGCCAGGACAGCCACATATCCTTAGGCTGGTGTGTGATTTCAGGCAACTGAATTCACAAACAATTCGAGACCGGTATCCTCTACCTGATATTCAAATGATGTTTGACGAGATGCAGGGAGCTACCCATTTCTCCACCTTCGACGCTGTAGACGGGTTCTGGCAAGTACCTATGGCACCTGAGGACGTGGAGAAGACAGCGTTTACTACTCAGATGGGAGCCTACGAGTGGTTGGTAATGCCTCAAGGCTTGCAGAACTCCCCGTCACAATATCAACGGCGAATGCAGCGAGCGTTGGGACATTTACCCTTCGTCAGAATTTTCATTGACGATGTGTGTGTTTACACCAGTGGGACCGTGGAGGAGCACTACTCTGCGGTACGCACATTTCTGTTAACATGCCGCGAGAAGGGTGTATACTTGAAGAAGTCTAAGGCACAAATGTTGAAGTCTTCTATCAAGTTCCTTGGTCACACTCTGTCGAAGGAAGGGTGCCAACCTCAACATGATAAGGTGGCGGCAGTGCGCGATTGGCCTGCGCTGGAGAATGTTACCCACGTGCGGCAGTTCTTGGGACTGGCGGGATATTATAGGCGTTTCATCCACTGCTTCTCTGAGATAGCGCAGCCCTTGACCAAGCTGACCAAGACGGATGTACCCTGGACATGGGGACCGGAGCAGCAGTGGGCCTTTGAGGAGTTGAAAGCTGCTCTGGTTAAGGCGCCCATTCTGGCATTGCCAAATATGAAGGCGGCAGCTGATGGATCTGCTCCTTTTCTGGTGCAGATGGACGCTAGCGGAGTGGCGCTAGGCGGGGTCCTTATGCAAGACTGTGGGAATGGCTTGAAGGTGATTGCATATGAGAGCCGACAATTTTCAGCGGCAGAGCAGAATTACCATACTGGAGAGCGAGAACTGGGTGCTCTACATCATTGCTGTACAGTGACGTGGAGACATTATTTGATATTCACTGAGTTCAAGCTTCAAGGTGATCACCGCCCATTAGAGTGGTTAATGGAGCCGGGGCGTGAGCTATCTAGGCGACAGGCGAGATGGTACATGGACTTGGTGGAGGTGGGTGTTCCCCGTATGAAATATGTGAAGGGGGCTCTGTTGCTGGTACCTGACGCCTTGTCTCGCCGACCTGACTATGTGGTCAAGTCGCCACGAGACGGGTTGAAGGAGGCGGGGGTATTGGACGACAAATCCGATTTACCCAAGACTTCGCTCGCTGCGATGGACACCTCCCACATCTTCGAAGAGGGGCCCTCGAAGAGCTATCCTGCATGGCATGCAGAGCAGCAGGCTTATCTTCACGCGGTGGACACTTTACAGATAGCGGAGAAAGCTATGGAGGCTACCCTGGCCTTTAAAAGTCGGGGGAAGTATCTGAGATCCAAGACGCTGGACAAGCGCATCACTTCTAAAGTGAAGGGGGTATCAGATAAAGTCGTGGAGGTGAGCAGTCGCACCGAGGACACTCAGACGACCCAGCAGAAGTCGGGTGGACTGGAACGCACATTGAGGAGGAGTCCCCGCTCTCAAGTGTTGCGAGTGAAGGAGGATGTAGAAACTCCTTTGCGGGATGCCGCCTCAGAACGAGGCGATGTGAACACCAAAGTGATCAAGCAGGGTGAACCGCAGAACAGGCGTTCTGTGCCTTCTGCCCTGAAAGGGGATGTGAAGGAAGACCAGTGCTCAGAAGTGCAGGAACAGTCTGCAGAAGCTCCACTGCCATCACAGAGGCAGCCAAAGAAGTCTGTACGGTTCCAGGCAGTTGGCTGGCACGGTATGCGTGTGCGGCAGGACGTGTTTGACCGTATCCAGGCTAAATATGGCAACTTCGACGTCGACGCCTGCTGCGATGAGCATGGCAACAATCGGCGTGTAAAGCGGTTCTGGCACAACTGCTTACAGGAAAAGTGGAGAGGGATGCATGTGTGGTGCGAACCCTCGTTCTCAGACAAACACTTATGCCATGGTTTGGAGGGCCCCTCGGTGGGGATGCCGTGGTTTGGAGG
>LGRX02004453.1:48499-70104 GCA_001247695.2 Cymbomonas tetramitiformis
AGTGAGAGTGAGCGAGCGTGAGTGAGAGTGAGTGAGAGTGAGAGAGATGAGAGAGACTCTCGCCCACCTATCCTAGCACAAATGCCAAAGAGCAAGGGACAAAGAACAAAGATCAAAGATTAAGGAATAGGGAGAGAGGGATACGAGAGCAAGGATCAAGCAGGGTGATAAGGAGAGAGATAACGACTCAGACCCTAAAGCCCAGAGCCGGTTTTTTGAGAGTGAGTGAGAGTGAGTGAGAGAGAGTGAGAGTTAGTGAGTGAGAGTGAGCGAGAGTGAGTGAGAGTGAGCGAGAGTGAGTGAGAGTGAGCGACAAACAGCATAGGTTGTAGGAAAAGAGGGGAGTGAGTGCGTGAGAAACAGCAAAAGTGAACAGAGAAGGTGAGCGAGTGAGCGAGAGGGAAAGGAGAAGGAGGGGATGGGAGCGAGAGAGAATCAGCGAGAGTGAAAGGAAAAGTGGGGAGTGAGTGAGAGTGGGTAAGCATGTGAGTATGAGAGATATATGTTGAGAGAAAGCGAGTGTGTGAGCACGAGAAAGAGAGAGCGAGATGAGAGGGAGGGGGAGTTGAAGCGAAGGCAAGAAAGAGACAGGCAGAAAGAGCAAGAGCGTTTCAATAAGTGTGTGTGAGGAACGGAGGATGCGGTGGTACTGCGGCACTTGGCCACATCGTCACTTAAGTCACACGTGCAGTCCCCTCTTCGGAACCCTCCACTGGCCAGCCGGGACTGGACCGGCGCTTTCGGAGAGAGGAGCATCGCGGTGAGAAGAGCGCGAGGCCGTGTGCTTCGCGGGCACAACGTGTGAAGACGTGACGCCCGGAGCCATACGAACCACAGATGGAGGTCTTCGGACGGTGTGCGAACATAGCGCATAGCTGGGCAGGAAAGTCGTCGGCAGAGCTGCGATCCAAGTCTACGGCTCCTCGGATCCTATTCGTACCTTGAAGCTTTGTTCGGACTGAGCCGTGAAGATAGGGTTTGCGGAGGTGCCGAGGCCCTCCGCCGCTGCACCAGCAAACGGTGTCGCATGGGCAGCAGCGGCAGCGCCCCAACTGCCTGGAGCGCTTGCACTCTGGAAGCTGCCGCGTTTGACCGCTTGCAGCATCGCGTTGTTGTCCAGCCGATCAAGTTTGACGAGGGCCTGCAAGAGACCCGCGGCATGCTTGAAATTCACGCCGCGTTCCCGGATACGCAGACATAGGCACCCGTGGACTACAGTGTAGAAACGTCACCGGATACTTGCTGCGAGGGTTTTGTACAACCCGCCAGGGTGACATAAGAACCCACAACCATATTTGAGACTCAGCCAACTCAGGGGCTTGATATGCAAATGTCGCTGAAATTCTACGGTCTTCCCGCCGTATTGTAAAAGGGTTTGCACGCTATCGTAAGAGAACGAGAGTTTAAGCGAGTTTTGAGCCACCAGTAGCAGATCGAAGTGAACATTTTACCTTGACATACTCAGCAAGGTTCGCTTCAGTTTGTGCGAACGAGCCAGACTCGAACGCTCGGACTACACCTTCGGGATCACTCCTGTTCAAATCCTGCATGGAAACCAAACGAAAACTTTACACAATACGACTTGAGCATAAATATATATCAGGTGATGGGGAGGGAAGACGTTGAGTTGAGACACAACCAGCATAAGCAGTCCTCCGAAACCTTACAATTCGATCCACTCGTAAATTAGATCAGTGCAGCGAAAAAAGAAGATTGAAATAACAGGTGAAAGCATAAGCGACTTAAGTGCAGACGGATCTTCTTTGACCGCGAAGAAGTCCTGCAGGGTCCGAAGGGGCGATGCAGAGTACGATACACAAACAGTTTTTTAAAAACCGGAGAGGATCGCAGACGCGCACGCTCCTTACTTGAGGGTGGCGGCCGCACCTTCAAGAACCTGGATTGTTGGTCGCGGGAATCGCCAAAAAAGCGTTTGATAGCATTTCCTTTGATCTGCTGTTGAATTGGGCCTGGAGCAATACGGGTGTGGCTGCATGCTCAGATCAGAGCAGGGGAACTGTGGGTTTTGCAGAAGACGAATGTTTCGAAGAACCAAATAGGTAAGTCGAGCGTAATACGAGTCAACGACTGATAGCAACGCAAGCCAGTGTAGCGACACATAAAACTGTTGGGAAACGTGTTTCGAGGCAACAAAACGGGCACGTGCGGGACCACAATCATATTGCACCATACAATTGAGGGTTAGCCGCTTGGGAAACTAGGGAAGCCACTTGCGTACAGTAATCTTGACATCAGCGCGGACGATATATTTCTTCGCAACGCAGACGGTTTGCAAGAATCGATGTCGCGCTAACGTGCTGCGGCTGGCGCTGGTGGGAGTGCGGTGGTGTCGGTGAGTGTGTTGCCCATGCGGGGCGTGCGTGCTTGTCGGCTGCGGGTGATGGCCTTGTTAGCGATGATGGTAATCTCGTGTTGTTGGAGTGGTGGTATGCGTGTGGCATGCCTGTTGCGTGGCCTGATGTCAGGTGCTCGAGCGTGTGGCGGGGGCTTTGCAGGTGAATAATTTAATTGCTTAATTGATAGGTTCTGAATCCAGACAGGGGGAAGTGAGCGCAGCGACGTGTCGTGCGCCATACGGGTGGTTTTCCCCGCGTGGAAAGTGGGTCGTGTTACATGAAAGTGCTTACCGCGAGCGCGGGTGGACTTGCTGGATCTTGGCCGTTTACTCGGTTCGCGTGCTTCTGGACGGTTAGCCGTACGCCGTTATGTGCTTGTGGAGCTGAATCTAACTAACAGGAGCTATCTGCTACTTCAAGGTTGCAAGTGATAAGACAGCTTTAAGTTAATTATTCAGGTTCCAGGGTTACAGCACTGAGGTGTTTTCTAAAGGTTCAGAATGAGTTCAAATCTAGAAGCGCAAGGTAATATGGCTACGTAAGCACAGCGCGCAGGCGACGATTGGTTGTCACACAGTTTGCGGTCTTTCGTTATGGGTCAGTGTCCGTTCGGTGACTAGTGACCGTTGGTATTCTGTTGTTCGCGATCCTCCAGGGGTCGCGCTCGTTAATTGGTCTCGCGCAGCGGTCGATCTTGGAGCGCTGGTCCTGCGAGTCCAGGTTGTCGTTGATTTGCTGAAGTCGTTTCGTCGTGCGTGGGCAGCGTGACAGTCGGGCGCTGCCATCGGGGGCGTGAGGTGATGGCGTCGTGGTGATGTAGTGGCATTGGTACTGTAGGTGCAGTGGGTGGTTGTTCTGTGTGGCGTGTGACCCCTGGGGGGTTGTACTGGGGGTGCCTATGGGGTTTTTGCGGTGCGCTCTGATATTGGTGGCGCTGGTCTCGTGCGTTTATTGTGACAGCTGTCGCGCTAACGTGCTGCGGCTGGCGCTGGTGGGAGTGCGGTGGTGTCGGTGAGTGTGTTGCCCATGCGGGGCGTGCGTGCTTGTCGGCTGCGGGTGATGGCCTTGTTAGCGATGATGGTAATCTCGTGTTGTTGGAGTGGTGGTATGCGTGTGGCATGCCTGTTGCGTGGCCTGATGTCAGGTGCTCGAGCGTGTGGCGGGGGCTTTGCAGGTGAATAATTTAATTTCTTACCCCCCCCCCAGCTTTGGGTGCCTGTGGCTCCCAAGGTCTGGGTAATCTTCACGGTCTAGTCGTGTGTGGCCGCGAAGGTCATGGTGCATGAGTCGTCGGTGGCTTTGATGCGCCGCTGCAGCGTGAGTGGGGAGTCGGAGATGATGACCCAAACATTGCGGCGCCCTAGCGGTCCTTTGTCGCGGCATAACAGGATGTGTAGACGGCCCTGCTTGGACAGCTTCTTGAGGAATGCCCTCCGCGCCGGGTGGGCGTCGAAGACGTAGTGTAGGGGCGTGTGGAAGCATGCTAGCTCCCTGCCTTCGGCTGCTAGCGGGATGGCGATGTCGAGCAGCTTGAAGATGGGGCTGGTGACTATTACGTTGGCGGTGAAGCGACGAATTTCTGCTGGCTGCAGGGCGTCCACCGGACCATGCCGGCGGTCAGAGAATGCGGGATGGATGTCCGTGGCCGTGACTTCTCGTCCTTCCGAGCGCAGGACTGCTGAGATGGAACCGAACCCTGAGTATGGGTCCCAGATGTCGTCATTCGGGAGCCAGTGCAGGACGCTCACTAGCTGCTGCGTTTCGTTAGGGGTGGTGGCCACTATCTGGGTGCCCCACTGCTGTGCGCTGAGCTTGGCGCTGATGGTTGGCGTGAACGGGTGCTGTGGCATTGTGTCCGTGCCTGGGCACCCGGCTTGAACGTACTCCTCCAGGGCGTTCTGCTGCCGGCTGACGTAGCGCGCTAGCTTGGTGATGTGCTGGGGCGTCCATGGTCCCGGCATGAGTGTAGACGTTGCGGCGCGCACTCCTTCGTATGTGGCGAGGTTCCAGTGCTCTGGAGTTGCGTTGTCCACCTGAGCCACGGCGGCGTCGTCGTCGGCGTGGTGTGACCATGTGGAGCACATGGTGAGGTGCGTCTGCTGTGCTTCAGCCTGGCGGGCTGCGGCTTCGCGCTTTTGGACTTCGGAGGGGGGATATTGCGGAAATGGGGTTTATGGCGACGGCGGTGATGGAGGTGTTGATGTTGGAGTACGTGGCGCTGGCGGGGGTGGAAGGTATGTTAGCAGGGGTGGTGGAGGGGTATTTGTTGTTATCGGGGGTGTGGGCGGTGGTGAATGTGGTGGCGGTGTATGAGATTGTATGTGGGTAGTTGATGTTGAGGGGGGCTGGAAAGGGGGTGGTGGGGGTGGAGGAGGTGGTAAAATTGTTGGCGTATGGCATAATATGCTGCGGTGGGAAGTAGGTGTTGGGCGCCGATATGGCGGCGCTTTTGAAGAATGTGGGATGGTGTGTATCGGTCGTCGTGTTGTTGGCGTGGGCGCAGTCTGTGAATAGCAGCAAGATCACCATGGCGATTGCCCAAGCTCCGTGTCCCACTACGTATCTGTGGGGAGGAAGTGTAGGTGACCGTCTCCCGTAGAACATGGCTGTGCTGGTCGTGTTGGTTACTTGTGTGTTCACCAACAACGTGGCGCCGTCGGGGATGAAGCTTGCGGCGCTGCGTCCAGCCATGCCGTCGTGGTAGGGGGCGAGTCTGTGCTTGTCGACCCATGTAGGGTTGGCTGCCCCTGGGAATCGTGCGCGTGCCCAGGTACTGCTGTTGCGGGGTGCATGCTCGACAGCACAAACGGTGTAGACACCGTCCATTTGCAGGTACAGACGTCGGGCGTCTTGTGACGGCTGCGTTTCTGTGTCATTGCCCGTGTATTGTTGTTGGCGGGCAAGGCTCGTTGCGCTGTCCGATCTCGTGAGCGTTGGTGTTGTGGAACGTGATGAGCGGCAGGTGATGACGATGGTGACCAGTATTGCGGTCAAGGTTGCCGCTACAGCAATTGCGGTGATGAGAGCGGTGTGGAAGGTGATGGATGTTCCCATGAGGGGTGATACGATGAACGTTCCCACTGGGCTGTTGGCGTCGTTGTTCGTGATTCCTTGAGCTGCTGATGGGCAGGTGATGCAGGCCAGGCACAACACAGTGAGGGACCATGTGGGCAGTGGGGGGGGCGTCCATGTCTGCGTGACTGGTTGCGGCGGCCTGCCGATTGTGCCACTGGGATCTCCGTGTTTGCGCGTGCGTCGTTGTAGGTGCGGGCGCGGGTGGCGGTGGGAATGTGGCTGTGAGTGGCGTGGTCGGTGCGGAAGCGGGGAGTGTGTACCATGCGCTGGCGTTGGGAGACGAAGTGGTCCCACGTCATGGGCATGAAACCCTGTGCTACTTTGATGGTGTTGATCAGCATTAGTGTGGTAACCTGCCGTTAGATAGTTTGTGGGAGGTGGGTGGCTGGGCGGTAGCATTTGGTGACCATGTTGATCTTGGTGCCGGATACCGCGCACTGGTGTGATCTGAACTTGTGGTGGGTGGTGCCCACTTCCACGTTGCAGAACCTGCAGTGTCTGCGGTTAGGTGATGGTGAAGTGGGGGTTGTCGATTGAGTGTGGGCAGGAGTTGGGATGAGTATGGGTGGATCGTCGATGTTTGTGCGATTGGCTAGGGTTCGGAAGACGTCGTGCACTGCTTGTGGCACCGCGGCGTGACAAGGGACGAAGGGTGTTGGCTCTTGTTGCAGCAGGCTGTCATTCGGTGTGCTATCGAGTGTCTCACCGAACATCAGCAGGTCGTGTTGTTCTGACACTGCATGGGCGTTCTCTCCTGCGGCGGCCGAGTGCCTGACAGTGTCTGCTGATGGTGGGGTGATGTTGGTCGTGGCGCTTGTGTTGTGGTGGTTGATGATATGTCTCCATGCGTCTTGGCCAGAGTAGGAGGCCCAGGCATCAAATGAATCTGGTGTGTCGGCGTCGGCGGTCGCGTTCGTGTGCTTGTGATTGATGCGCCTAGCCCATGGCTGTGCTGTGAACAGTGAGCATAGCGCTGCGATGCTGCACAGGTACATCATCGCCACAGCCATCGTAGTCGCGTGGTAGGTGTCAGCGTTGGAGTCTTTTTGGTCGTCCAGTAGGGCGCCCGACGCAGAGGTGAGGAACGAGGCGAGAAGGATACACAGCAGTGCTATGGCGTAGAGTGGGTTGGTGTTGGGCCGTCTTGGCTGCTGGGTGTCGTGCGTGATGGTTGGGTTAGTGGGATGGTCGTTGTGGATGGCGGTGTCGGCGCACGCGTGTGCGCTGAAGTATGAAGCATCCACCTCGTTGCTGGGTTTCAGGGTGCGTAGTGGGAGGTAGGCTTTACTGGTGAAGTCCCCACTGCCGTTGTGGGGATGGTACACCAGGGCTGCGCCTCGACCGGGGACGGCGGGCAGGATGCCTGCTGACATGGCGTGCATGACCTGTACCGACAAGAGAACGTCGAACTTGACGTCGGCGTCTGGGGAAATGCCTGGGACGTCCAAGACCACGATCTCGTGGGAGGTGCCAGGGCTGGCGACGACCATGAGCTCGCCACTGCTCCACGACTGGTGGGTTTGGGTGCCGGCACTGCCAAGACTGGTGTCCACGATTGTGGAGCCGGGGCGAGTGCGGAGTCCCAGGCTTTGCACGTGGCGGCGATTCATGACGAGTACCATGGAGCCCGTGTCGACGATGATGCACCGGTGTTGTTGGAACACTCCGGTGCGCTGATTGAAGAACAACATGCCCTTTTTGGCGTCGTTGTTGAAGATCGTGTAGCAGATGGCTATGCGCTCAAAGAAGCGCGCGTGCTCAATCGACTTGCTGGCTGTGCCCTTGGTGGTAAGTCTGACGATTTCCTCCTTGGGCACGCGTTGCGTGTCGGAAATTGAGGCGCTCGCCGAGAGGCAGGACTCGAGTGCCTCCTCCGTGTACGACGCTTCCATGAGCATTTGAGCAGCGTCACGCTCTTGGTGCGCAACCACGTTGGCCGCCTGAGTACGAGCGGCGTCCTCGTGCGCGGGAAGGCGTGAGCGCATTGCCACGGGCGCTGTTAGTTCGCCACTGTGACCCCCTGGAGAGCCTGTGCGGGTGAAGGAGGCGGGTACTGGCTGATTGTTCATACGAGTGCGGGCCATGCATGACATCGTGGTGTCGGCGACCTCGTTGTTGTTTGTGGCGCCGGCGTTGTTGTCCTCGTCGTCGGTGGCGTTGGCGTCGGCGCTGTCGTCCTCGTTGTCGGAGGTGCTGGCGTCGGCGTCGTTCACGGAGGCAGTGGGGATGCGTTTCCATATTTTGTCGGCCGCCATGATGATGACTCGGGCTTCCATGCGTCGGTGGACGATGCAGCACCTGGCAAAACCGTCGGCGCCAGGCTTTACACGTCCGACCTGCTGGCCGGTGCATCTGATGGGCATTCCGTTGAATGTGATGCGAGGGGAGCTGTCGGTGGGCGGCACGGTGTTGTGGATGAGGTGGTCGATCTCATCGTACTCGTGCTTCACTTGGAGCACATGCTCCTGTGCGTGCAGGTACTTTTTGTAGTCACCCTGGTTGAAGATCATGCCTGCAGGTGATGGCCAATCCGGGCTTTGGAAGTCGAAGGCACCTCCCTCGTCGTAGTTGTTGATGGTGCGGGGTGCGCAGAGGGGAAGGTGTTGTAAGTACCATGGCGTAGGATGATCGGTTTGCTCCTCCTCCATCTCCACGTCGTCATCGAAGTGGTGGGCATCGTTTTCAACCGATTTGGACCTGTTGGTGTCCGAGTCGATGGATGACGTGGTGATGAAAATGGGCGCGCCCTCGATGCCGTTGTAATTGGTGCGCGTGTATTCAGGGTTGTCATACCCTGGCCACCGTGGGTTGGGGGCTGGTATGATGCCCGGTGGAAGTGGTGCAAGTGGGCGGTGGCTACCAAAAGGCTGTTGCAGGTCATGCTGAAGGCGGAGCATGAGTTGCTCTATCCATGGGGCCACTGGGGTGAGGAGGGACATCATGGTGATGTCCCGAAGGCCGATGTGGTCGTCGGAGCGTCGGGGGTACTTGAGTGCAGCGACCTCGTCTGTGGGGAGGAGGCGCACTCCCACGAACATGGCGTAGGGGGGTTCATCAGTTTCGTATGCCAGCAGAGTTGGATCCTGGTCCTGTACTTTGTGGTACAGGGCCTGGAGATGGTCCACGCGGTCGTCCAGCGGTTCGATTGCCTTGGAGAGTGTGTGAAGGCGGTTGGGGTGGTCAGGTGCTGGGGTTCCCTCCAGCATTGTTCTCCGACCATCCTTGGCGCAGTTGTGCTTAGCGTGCAATGTGTCGTTGCTGTCAGTGATTGGGGTAGGCCAATCAGTGATTTGCTTGCGCGCGATGGTGACTCCTGTGTTGCGCTGGTCGTAGGCGACCAGTGAGACCGCCGGCGGGGCGCCTTGGGCAACGTCGTCGATGTAGTACCGGAAGAAGAACATGGTGCATGGCTGCTTCAGCAGCATCTCAGCGAGGTCCTCGGGGTGGATGTTCTTGAGCGATGCGCGTGCGAGATGGGGCAGGTGGCCACGGGCGTCGAAGTAGCCGGGCCGGGGCCACTCATCTGAATCTGGGATTGCCGGATCAGGTGTGCGGGGTTCCGTAGCAGTTGGATCGTGCGTGGGTTGCTGGACCGAGTCTGTGCTGTAGGTGTCGGCGGCGTGGGGCTGTGGTGGTGAAGCTTGATTCGAAGCGTCAGCGCTGGCGAGGTCCTCGTACGTGGGGTAGTCCTCGTTGGTGATGGCGTACGAGTGGAAATGCACGATGGTTTCCGGGGTGGCGTTCGGCGGGGCGACGGCGTGGTAGCTGCTAGAGGGTTGCGCGCCTGTGGGTTGCGCATGGGGTTGAGTGGACTCCGTGGGCTCGCAGTACAGATTTTCGAACTCGGCAAGGGAAAGCGGTGTCTGACGGTTGTCCACTCTGCCGATGTTGGCCAGCAGCAGGGGGTGGAGGTACTTCACCTGCGGAGGCATTTTCTGCTGATTGGGGGCCCACATGTCGTTAGCCCATCGTGATCTGCCAGAGAAATGGCAGTTCTCGGCGGTGATGCTGCCGTCGGGACCTGCGTGGAATTGGTTGATAGGACCCCTGCAGTACTTGCACGCGTCTCCTGGGGAAATGACTCCAGCAGCGTGAGATGGGGTGGTGCTGCGGGGTCGTTGGATCAAGGCCTGGCCCTTTGCGTTCAACCTGAGCGTGGTCGTCGGGGTGGACCTGCGGCTTGAGGTGGGTGGCGGTGGGAGAATGGCTGGGGGTGTTGGTGTTCGGGGTTGCGGGTTTCTGCGTGTTGGTGGTGCTGGATAGGTGGGTGCCTGGGGGGCTCCTCGAACGGCAGGCGTGGGGAGGGCGTTCATTTCGGCGAGGTAAGCTTGCTTCGTGGCGCCCGTTTGGGAGTTGATGAAGCCATTCAGGTTGTCCATCATCACCCGGTTATTCATTGCCTGGCCCTTGAAGCGGAGGAGCTCGTTGTAGGCCGTGGTGGCGATGTCAGCCATCTGGTCGGTCGTGAACTCCTCGTGTCCCACACCCGAACGGTTCAACCGTTCCTGCACGACCGAGCGGAGAGTGTCGGGCAGCGCCTGGATGAGGAACGTGGCGGCGTTGTAGGTGGTGATGAGGGGCTCGTTGACTTCGTAGGCGCGGTTCACCCGTGCAGACAGGATCTTCAGTCGAGAGTGCAGCGCGTTCGGGTCTTCCTCCTTGCCCAGCTTTAACTCGGCCATCAGCGCGTATGCTTGGCTGGAGGAGGGGCCGGCGAACCGGATGCGCAGGCGATGGATCAACACCCTCCATGCTGCGTCGAAGCAGATCGTGGGCGTGGGTGGGTTCGTGGTGGCGTCGAGTACTTTGAACGGCGTTGTGCGAACCACCGTAAGCGGGTGATTGACGAATCCCGTGTCGGGGTGGTGGATGGACTCGTCACGTAAAACGTCTTCGACCAGCGGCAGGGGAGGGTCGCCATGGGGGGTCTCGAATAGGAAGGTGAATACCTCATGGCATTCACCGTCGGGGTTGCGCGTCATATTCGGCAGCGCGTAGCGATAGAGTTGTTTCTTCATCACGTGGATGGCTTCGTCGTCTACGTCGGTGCCAGTCTTCACGCTTTTGGCCATAACGGTGGCCAGGAGCATGCTGTTGACGCCGAGGAGGAACGGTCCGAAGTCCCCATGGTCGTAGCTTTCTGCGCACAGGATTGGCGTGCGCGTGCGTTCAGTGGTGGACATGCTGGCGTAGTCGTCGCCGTCAGAGGTGTATGAGCTGTCGGTAGCTTCCGATTCGGAGTCGGAACTGGAGGGCGATGGGTTCCGCGTTCGTGGTGAACGGAGCAGCGATTGGCTGCGTGTGGTTACCGTGGTTTCAGGCGGATAGCAGTGACCTGTTTCCCACCGTCCATACCCTTTGTTGGTCAGTCGATATTCAGGAGTTTTCAGACATACCGGTCTTGTGGCTCGAGTGCGGTGCTCTTAATGTACTGTTTGAAGTGTGAGATGGAATGTGCCGAAGCCCAGCGTCATTCCAATCGGGGGCCAACTCTATGGTCACCGGGGGTGGCTGCGCAACTCAATGCACAGTCGGGGGCCAACTCTATGGTCACCGAGGCCCTACAAATTATTGGCCCATTCATCCGTGTGGATTTGCATATGGACAGCGTATGGATATCGTAAGGACGCATATGGACAACCGTATGGACGGTCTGAGCAGATTTCTGGCGAAACCTTGATGCATATGTAAGAACCATACGGACGACGCGTAATTGTGGTGTCCATATGAAAATGTCCCATGGACATCGTAAGGATTTCATATGGACACCGTATGGACTACCATATGGACACCGTATGGACAGAAAACATGTCCACATGGTGTCCATACGCGTGGACAGAGGCACTAATCACCCGCACGACAGCGCAGGGACACCGTATGGAAACCCGTATGGATAGCGTATGGACACCGTAACCGGACGTGCGGACAACGTATGGACAACCGTAAGGACATCGTATGGACAGCGCATGAAAATCGTAATCGCACGTGCGGACACCGTATATAATCCCGCAAGGACGGCGTATGGACGGCGTATGGACATCGTAAACGTGCGCGCGGACGGCATATGGACTCCCATAAGGACAACGTATGTACGTCGCATGGACATCATAACCAGACGTGCGGACAACGTATGGATAGCCGTAAGGACAGCGTATGGACATCATAATCGCACATGCGGACACCGTATGTAATCCCGTAAGGACAGCATATGGACGACGCATGGACATCGTAAACGCGCGTGCGGAGGGCATATGGACGCCCATAAAGAAAGCGTATGGACGACGCATGGACATCGTAACCGCACGTGCGGATACCGCAAGGACACCAAGTGGACAGTCGAATATAGATAGTCCAGACGTATGGACACGTGCGTCCGTACGTGTGGACGACGTCCTTATCCGGATGAACGTCGCTGTCCGTGCGGATGGAAACTTATTTACTTAGTATATTTTACATATCCACGCGTATGGACATCGGTGTCCGTACGTGTGGATAGCTTGTGATAATACTTATCCATGCGTATGGACGATTCCATCCACACGTATGAACAAGACGTCCGTACGTGTGAACACCGTATGGAAAGACGTAAGATTTGTCAGCACGACAGAGCAGGACACTGCAGGACATTCACGAATGGTACACGTATATACAAAATGTTTACAAAATATTGTGCTATTCTAGCCTAGCTTCTCGGCTTCTTTCCTGGCCTCTGGTCTTCTTTGGCAGGTGCAAGTGCATTCTTTTTCTTTTTAAATCTAAGAGGTGACTTTTTGGCAGCCTCGTTCTTGGAACCGCCCCCCTCCTTCTTCTCCTCCTCCTCCTCCTCCTCCTTCTTCTCCTCCTCGTCCGCCTCCTCATCGTCCACAGCCTCTCCTTCCTCTCCTTCATTAGCAGCGACAGCCTCATCCTCGACAGCCTCAACATCCGTCTCATCATCATCATCCTCATCATCGTCCGCGTTACCCTTTTCCTCCTCAACATCCGCATCGTGCATCTCTTCCTTCTGACACCCCCGCACGTCCTGAAACCAGTGACGGCTCGTTCCTCTCGTATGACACTGCAAGTGAATGCAACCTAAGTAAGTGCATTAAGAGCAAAGACAACAAATGACAAGCTAAATGCAACTAGAACAATACAAGCAAACACACCGTGACGGGGGGATATCCACGGTCCCGTTCCGATACCTCAGCAGGCTCCAACTTCAGGCCGGCCAGTTTTCTCCCTGTCATCCTCTCGGGATACAGCTTGTCCGTGTTGGCGTGCCTCAAGTAGGCCTTGTGTATCCTGCGTACATAAACCACTTGTTAGACGGCGTCCTTACATATGTACACCGCCTTCCACCCGTATGGACGGCACAATAAATGGTGTCCACGCGTATGGACAGCAAAACAACACCACGCACACATATACACATGGACGTTCGCGTAAGTGCAAAAGGTGAAAATGTGAACGTTGCAGGGGAAGGCAGGGAGGGAGGGAGGACTTGCCAGATAACATTTTTTCTTACTATAACTGACTGGAGGTTGTGCTCCAGCATCTCCATCGTTTTATTAGCCGTCCCGGTGCGGAGTTGCTCGGCACTCACGAGCTCATCCACCATGGACATGTGGTGGGATAACATCCTCTCCACGGGGTAAACGTCCCCCTTCTCTGGGAGGTGCACCACAAACTCCACGTACAGCTCGTAGGTATCCCTGGGCAAAAGCATCGGCTTCTCGTTTAAGGATTTCCCCGGCCCGATGGCGGCGACGGTTGCCCGACCGATGACGAGGTTGGAAAGGCCAGTTTTGGTGGCCTTGCCGGTGTCGTAACCGTCACCGATACGACCCACGTCCGCCTGGGGGGTGGCAAACACGTCAACCTGGTCCCCGACAGCCAAAGGGCCCTCCAGGTTGGGGGAGTGCTCGTCTGCCTGCGGCGCCGACCCTTCGGAGACCGTCTGTTGGGGCGCTTCCACCTGGACACCGTGGGGACGACGTATGGACTAAGTCGTTCGTACGGGCGACACACGCGTGGAAACATATAAGAAAAACAGTTAAGAACTGGCGCTCACTAGCCAAAACGTACACCCCTGTGGACAACGTGCAAACTACGTGGTTCATAAGCGTGGAAACAATCAAGCGGCACAAGTTGAAAAAGGGTTCACATAACCACGCGCCTGGACACCGTTGGACAGCGAGTGGACACCGCAGTTTACAGGCGGAAGAGCACAAAAGTTACCTTCGGTTTCTTTTCAGGGGCTTCAGGGGCTTGGGCACCAAGCGCTTTGAAGATCTCAAAGTGCTTGCCTTCGGTGAGTGGGTTCCCAGCAGCCACTGCCAGAGCCACCTGCAGGCACGCATCTGTCTCCTCCGGGGTCGGCATATCCCTGTGCCCGTACACCTTGTACCCGGCCGCTGGACCCTTGTACCGGATGTGAAACCCGTCGGGGAAGTCCTGGGTGACCTTAAATTTCCAGCGACCGGGCCCATCCGAGTTATTTTTTAAATAACTCAACCGGTTGGTGACGTATGTTTTGACCATGCGCAGGGGCACCTGCGGGTGTCGGGACTGGATATGCTTGGATATCTTGTTGTGCACGGCCACCCCGATGACGGCGACCGTCCCAGGGGGCAGCTTGCCTGTTCCATGCCAGTCGTCGATTATCTCCCGGGCGTCTTCCTTCATGTCGTTTAAAACTTGGGCGCCCGGGTCCAACACCAACCGCTCTGTATTTGCGGCCTGCGCAGCCTC
Source organism: Cymbomonas tetramitiformis (assembly GCA_001247695.2). Lineage (NCBI taxonomy): Eukaryota > Viridiplantae > Chlorophyta > Pyramimonadophyceae > Pyramimonadales > Pyramimonadaceae > Cymbomonas > Cymbomonas tetramitiformis. The sequence continues at coordinate 62,665 of LGRX02004453.1, forward strand.
TGCAGGTTTGGCTGCACCCCCCGCCCCGGCAGCCCCTGCAAACATCAGCATTTGCTGCTGCATGCTCTGCATTTGCTGCATCATTTGCTGCATCGCGGAGTTTGACCCGGTCGCCTCGACCAAGTTGGTTTGGCGACGGGTCGGTGTCGTGGAAGTGGGGGCGGGGGGTGGTGATTTTGGTTTCTGTGTGCGTTGTCTTCCGGGCTGAACTCGCAATCTGGTCATGTTGGGAACTTACGAAACAAAAAAGCGAGGAGGTTCGTTTGCTGGAGGACTGTGGGCGTTTGTATTTGGCTTACTTTTGGCGGCGATGGCATGAAAACGGTATTCACGGGCGTGGACAGCGCTGCCTTCGTGGCGTTCATCCGTACAGTACGGGCGTCCGAACGTATGACCGTTGAGCTGGTGTATGAGACAGCGTCGTCCATGGGCGATTTTGCACATGCATGTCTCGATTTCTTTTTTCTTTTTCAAATTGGTATCAGAGTCCTCTCTGTAGGGAAACGCGATTTTATGAATATAAGTTTTGCGGTGCAGCAGGTTTCCATCACCGTGGGTGCGTGGCCGAGTGGTCAAATGTTGGTAAGCCGAACGCGTTGTACGCGAGGGTACGGGGTTCAAATCCCCGTGAAGGCATGGGCATCCACGGTCCCCCTTGTGGGGTAGCGATATGGGCGATTGCCGCCGACAACGCGCTAGTCTACAAGGGGCGCCGTGGGTGCCCACCCACGCCTTCATGCAATTTTAAGTCTCAGTAACTCATGGAGACCGTCCGATTAAGAGTGGGGGGTTCATCTGGACCGTCGATTGCACTGTCCGCTGGGAAACAATCCCACTGAGTGCCTGTTCTGGGGTAAATAGCAAGCAGCGAGAGGGCGTCTAACCCCCCTCCCGCTTAATTATTTTTTTGTCCCCCCGCTCCGATTTTAGCCCTCCATCGGCCTTTTTAAGGGATTTTTTTTTGCCATTTTTTCGCTAAGTATTTCTACCCAAGTGTCCACCGTGTGGTAAAATGTGCTGTCCGTACGCTGTCCATACGGTTTGTATGTTTTTATTTTCCATGAGGTCCAGTTTCATGTCATATGGACGGTCTGAAAAAGGCCGTCCATGGGACATGAATCATACGGACAGTCAAGGCTAACTCAGATGGACAGCGTATGGACTGCTAACTGACGTTTCCACGCGTGTGGACATTTTTCAACAAAAAGCGTACAAACACTATAAAGTCGTACGAAAACTCGTAATTCAGCGTGTGCTTTCCCTATCCATCCATGCGGACTGTTCAAAATGTGCTGATTTTTCCAACCATATGGACAGACCGTCCATGGGACATGCCCACGTGTGGAAATGTGCTTATTCATACGAAAATTCGTACGAACCCCACATGGACAGCTAACTGACGTTTCCACGCGTGTGGACAACCGCTCTCATGGACTAGAATGCTTGCGGAATCCACACGGACAACACATAGCGTCCATCCTTAATCTAACGTGTGGACCACGAGTTTACAACCTTGACGTAAGTGTCGGTGCATTCGCGCAGATGTGACATGGAACGTATGAACACCGTTGTCCATACGCTGGAAACCTAAGCCTAGCGTACGAACGCCGTACGTACGACGCACGGACGACCAAAGATGCCATTTTGTCCCTGCGTTGAATGCAATGGTGAAAGGTGGTTATCCAGTAAGCAAACTCTCCGGCACGTGCGTGCCAATGGACTTTATGGTGATCGATCGCCGTCACCAGAGCGACAACAAGATGAACATAGTGAGGAGGAGGAATTCCCAGAAGATGTTGCCATCCACGAGGCAGCAGATGCGACGATCAAAAAAATCAATCGGCTCTTCTTGGGACCTCAAGAGGACCCAAGCGCAGAGGTAGGTCTTCCTTATCAGCTAAGTCAGCAATTCATCAGCATTCATCACATTCATGCCTTCTTTGAGGATGTGTGTGTGTGTGTGTGTTTGTGTGCGCAGGAAAGTCTAGAAAACGTCCAAGCGTCCGCTGACGTTGTGGCGAACAATTTCGTGTTGGATCTTCTCGTCTCCCACAACCACCACAACAGCTCGCAGGCCTACTTCGATGCGATTCTGAACATTCTGCGTGTTCACTACGTCGACAAAGTAGCCGATAGTGCACATACTCACATCGCAGAGGTTCCATCTACCTATGCACAAGTATTGCAGAAGTGGAAGGAGATGTTCAAGGGATACAACGAAGTGGACGTTTGCCCCGAGTGCTCCGAATTCTTTCAGGACGAGCACGCCAACCGCGACAAGTGTCCGAAATGCCTGGAACCGAGATACGAGGACGGAAAGACGGTGAAGGGGGTATACATTCCTGGTCGAGCTCGCTGTATTTTTCGATGGTGGCCGCTCGAAACGCTGTTCACCGTATTCTTCCTGACGCCGGAGTTAGCCATGCTAGCGCGTACGTGGTGGAAAGAAGGCATGTTGGACAAAGACCCCCGAGCGGAGGTACATGGTATACTGGGTGAGTTTACTCCGAAATTTCAATCCGTGACTGTGTACACCGCATGGACGTAAGGACTGTACATCGTCCGTGGGTACGATTAGCATCGTCCACCCGTGTGGACGAAGCAAGTGCGGAATTCGTATGTCGTATTTCCCACTGCTCGTGCAAACTCGTCCATGTAGGTGAACACCATATGGATGGTAAATACGTACGCCGTCCGTACGCACGGACCTCGTTATCCACTCGTGTGAACAGTTTAATTGCGGAAATCTTAGGTGCCATTTCCCAGAGCTCGTGCAAACCTGTCCATGAGTGTGAACACCGTATGGACAATTCGTTCGCTCGTCGTCCGTACGTGTGTACTTAGTTATCCACCCGTGTGGACAGTTAGTGTAAGGAATTCTCATGTATCGTTTCCCAATGCTCGTGCAGACTCGCCAGGATTTCTCAACTTCGTTCGCAACAAGTGGGACGTCTTTAAAGACCCGAGGAACATTGCCATCATGGCGTGTGCGGATGGCGTCCAATCCTTCAACGACGGCATACGCACGGTGACTCCGCTGTGTTTTACGATTGTCAATTTCCCAGGAGAAATTCGCTGCAAACGAGAATACGTGATGACTTGGGGAATCTGGGATGGAAAACCGAAAGTCAGCAGCAAGTTCTACGACATGTTCACCTTGGAGGTTAACAGACTGACTATCGGCGTACGCATGTTCGATGTGATTACCAACACGGTTTTCACGTTCAAGCTCGTGCTGTACAAAGTGCTCGAAGACTACGTTGGCTTGAGCGACGCAGCGAGACGATTGGGAGCTAATTCGTACTTAGGTTGCCTAAGATGCTGGATACGGGGTACTGAGAAATCTACATCTGGTCTAACGAAAATCATATATTCCTCACTACACCAAGGACTGCAACCAGGTAAACGCATGACCCCTTCGTTTGTCCCCTTTCCTTCTTCGGCTGTACGTGTGCCCACCGTGTGGACACCCCACGGACAGCTCGTGGATTTTTAGCTTACATTATGTGTTAAAGAACACCCTGTTCGGGCTAGTGGATACCGGCGTCCATACGCGTGGACGACGGAACCATATGTCATCCGTACGCGTGATTCACCGTCTAAGCGTGTTGTGTTGATTTTCTCCGCCGGCATTGAGCAGGTGAATCAATTCCTCTTCGCACCAACAGCGAAGTCCGCGAAACCCAACAGCTCCACGCCAAGATGATCAGAGAGGGACGAGTGCCTAAATCAATCATCGAGGAATTCATGAAGCAGCGCGGGGTCAAGGAACCATGCCCGATGTCAATCATTCCTGATTTTGACGTTGTAAAAGACTACCTTCTCGACTTGATGCACATCTTGTACAACCTGATTCACGGCGTCCACTGCGTGATTTTTGGTGATGGTTGGGGACCGAACACACGCAACTATGCGCGAAAGATGAAGGTCCATCGATCGTGGGTTATCGCACCCCACCCAGAAATGTAAACGATCGAAGATCTGCTGCGAAGCGACTGGCAGGTAAGCTGGTAGGTCGTTTGCGAGTTTCTGCTGTTCCATACGGGTGGACACCTTGTTCCGTCCGGACGGACGTCCTATGCCACCGTTCGGACGACGTATGGACCCTCCACTGTATGCCTAACAATGTAAATTCTTCGCAGACAAACCATCACCGTGGGGACTGTCACCGATCGCAAAGACCGGTGCAATCAAGTGGGTACGAAGTCTGAAGCTCCCGACAAATATGGGACCTCTACCTAAGAAACTTTTGCAGGAGAAGTACAACAGCCCGAATAAGGTGCGGAAGATGAAGGCCGCGGAGCTGGTGGTATCCCTCACTTCTGGGATACTGGGCGTTATTGCATCCTGGCAAAATGCTGACGGGCAAGTTCTCCGTCCACAATACGCGAAGTTCGTCGGCGAATTTGCGGTGGTGGTTCGAGAATTAACCGCCCCCTCAATTGATCCAGAGGTACGTTAATTAGCCTAATCCACGTGTGCTTCCGTGTGGACACCGTACGGACGCCGCACGGACGACGTATGAAGTCGTTGTCCATCCGGGTGTTCCTCCAGTATTCACACCTGTCATGTCCCGGTTCGAGATTAAGGTTGCCTCTCATTTTGCCTTTCAGGAAATGAACAAGCTGCAGAGCCGAGTCATGAAGTTGAGAGATGAGATGGAGCGGAACAACACCCCTGAGGCGTTGGTGATTATGTCGCATCTTCTCGTGCACATTGTCGACCAGCTGAAGGACAACGGCCCTGCACGGGAAATCTGGATGTATGTCTTCGAAGACTATTTCGGGTTGTTGAAGCTGTCCATCAAGACCCGCTCACAACCAGTCGCCAGCATGATGAAAGGATTGGAGTTGCGGCGAACGGTTTCCATGGTTGCGGGCATCAAGCAGATGCATCGAATTGGTCGAGCTCCGCATTATCGACCTCCTGCAAAGCAGAACATCTTTACAACAAAATCAAGCACTGTGCGGCCATCCGCTGGTGAGCACATCCATAAGTATTATGTGTACCATGCATGTCAGTCTGTCCATGCGTGTGGATGCTTTGTAAGTACGTTTGCACGTAGTTGTTCACACGCGTGGACAACGATCCATACGCACGGACAGTACTTTACTATTGTCCGTTTGATCAATAGCACTTGTCCAAGCGCGTGGACGAAGGGCCTTCCGTGCGGACGACGCCGCCCACACGTGTGGAATACCTGTCCGTACGCACGGATAGGTTTTCACTATTGTCCGTTTTTTCTCTCTTCAGTCTTCTTGTGAGACAACTAATTCACTTGCGCGGCGTCAATCGCAACAGATGACAGGGAAAAGATTCAAGTTTATCTTCGTACCGAGTTCCCCGAGTACGACATTCTGTGCAAAAATTTCGACGACAGACTCGCCTTATTCAACAGGTACCAACTCATATGCGTGTCTGTAAATTGTGCAAATGCCATGTGGATGGCGTATGGACGGCGTACGGCCACCGTATGACAACGTACGGAACACTGAGTCCACCCGTGTGTACCTTGCGAATGCAGGAACGCTCTGCAACGGAATCGTCGCAACCGACGGGCGGGTCGTCGAAGGCCGATGACGAATGACGTGGTTCCGGTGTTTCTACAACCAGACACGTGGCGGAGGTGCCCAACAACTTTGCAGATTCAGCCTTTCACCGAGGAGGAGCAGGCCTTCGCCTTAGCCGGCATCGCCCCGTGGACGGAGTATCCTAGCATCAAGATCGGGCGTGAAGATTTCCGAGTGCACGACAGCGACATTGGTTTGAAGAGCTGTCAACGGTATTTCAAGAGCATCTTTCGAACTCCGGGAGTGCCAACTCAAGCCCAACTTCTTACAGGCGAGATACCGGACGATGACGTTGAAGATAGGTATGGGGAAATCATGAAGATTGTCAAGCTTGCCCTTCCCGGTCACGAGATCTTTCTGTTGAAGGCCCGTTGGTACCCAAAGGCGGCTGCGCTTGCGGACGACATCAGCAAGAACATTTACCTGCGCAAAGACATGCCATGGGACGTGTCTCAGCCATTCGTTCGCGCAAACAGCATTGAGAATCAAGTGGTAATTCAGGATGTTCCTTTCATGCCGGCTTGGCTTGCCCGGTTCAAAGGAAATGCTGTCCCTATGGCCATTCGACGACGAACTGATTGCTTGCAAGTTGTGTTGGATCGCAAGGCGGATTTCTTCCGTGAACTCGATGGTAACAGTAGTAGCGAGGATGACAGTAGTAGCTCATCTGATTCAGATGATTGCGGATGATACACGATGTAATATATATGTAAATAAACCGTATGTAGGCGGATACCTGTATTCACACGCATGATTCCGCTAATCCATGCGGGTAAACTCTTATCCACACGCGCGGATGTATGTGTCCACACGCGTGTTTCAACAAACTCCAATTTCGACGTCCATACGTATGGATTGGCGAATTCCGATCGTCCATACGTCTGTCCACACGGCGTCCGTACGCATGGGTTCGATCGGTGACACGCCTCCATGGTGCCCACATGGCTGATGAAGGGGCAGGAAATGCTCGGGCACACCCAGGCCCGGGTGCAATGGCTGTCCACACGTGCGGACAAGCGCAAACGAGTGGCGCAGCACGGGTCTCACACTGTCCATACGTCCGTCCACACGTCGTCCGTACGCGTCCGTACGGTCCAGGGACACGTCCCCATGGTGCCCATGTGGCTGATGAAGGGGCAGGAAATGCTCGGGTACACCCAGGCCCGGGTGCAATGGCTGTCCACACGTGCGGACAAGCACAAAAGAGTGGCACGGCACGGGCCTCACACTGTCCATACGCCCGTCCACACGTCGTCCGTACGCATGGGTTCGTCCAGGGACACGTCCACATGGTGTCCATATGGCTGAGGAAGGGGCAAGCAGTGCTCGGGTACACCCAGGCCCGGGTGCAATGGCTGTCCACACGTGCGGACAAGCGCAAAAGACTGGCACGGCACGGGCCTCACACTGTCCATACGCCCGTCCACACGTCGTCCGTACGCGTCGGTACCGTCCAGGGACACGTCCCCATGGTGTCCATATGGCTGAGGAGGGGTAGAAGCGGCATTCCTCGCTGTCCGCACGTGTGGACAGCAATTTCCAACGGTTCATGCGTATGGACGGCACCTATCCATACGGTCGGGCAGTGTACGGAGCGTCCACACGCGTAATAAAATCAGGTAAACTAGCATACGTCGTCCACACGGGAGCACACGTATGGACGACGTGTGGATTTATCGTATGGACACCGTATGAACATCACTTTTGCAAATTAGACATTTTCACACGTGTGGATTTTGCAAAAAAAGCGTCCATACGGCGTCCATCTGCAATCCACGCGTCGTTCATCTGAATTTCCACGCGTGTGGACAGGCCAATAATTTGTAGGGAGGGGAATGCGCAACTCAATGCACAGGCGGGGGCCAATTCT
>LGRX02004454.1:0-25003 GCA_001247695.2 Cymbomonas tetramitiformis
GGTTTGGATGCTGGTCTTGAAGTCCAACTTCGGAGCCTCCAACTTCCGTGCAAAAGTCGTGTACTGGTGTCCCACGGACTTTGGAGTGTTCGTGAAAGTCGCGTTGTTGCGGTTCCCCTCCGTCACGATGTACCCCGGCATTGTCTTGTACACCTGTGATCCTTCCCCCCTTTTCCCTCCCTTTAAGAAACGTAACAAAAAAACAAAAATAAAAGGGTGCCTTCAAAGCAACAAGTGTTACATCGATCCTACCGGGTGCTTCAACGCCTTCCAGCCCGCCTCCAAAGCTCGAAGGGCTTCACTGTCGCCTAAGGCACACACAATGGTGTCTCCGTCCACCTTCCCCAGATCGGCGTATTTATGAACCTCAGACATGCCATCGTTGTTCGCGCACAGCTCGTCCAACTTGACTGCGAACGCATCCCAATCCACCTTCGTGTTGTACCCAGTCTTGCTCTCATGGCCCCACGGAACATCCGTGATGACCGCCGCCACACAAAACTTATCTTCCGTCCATGGCCCCGAGAGCTTCGCCGAAGTACAGCTGCAAGAGCGGGATGCCTTGGGAGTTCATGGCAACCGATGTCAACACCAACAACTTCTCAGACTCGGCGTGTCCGTGTTGATGGATTAACTCCAAGACGTACTCCACCTTCTCATCCTTCACCTTCGTGCCACGCGTCGTCTTCTGGTTCTTCACCGCTACCACCTTCGGCACCTCCACGGACACAATATTGTGCACATGATGCCGTACACCAGGCTTCAACGCCTCCTCATTCATCTTCAAGAACTGCCCAATCTCAATGCTCTCCTTCACCGGTGCCTTCTGCCGCGTTCCATTTCGGAGCGTTCCGCCTGCCATCTTCCATTGTCGCAACCCTTCGTAGTCCGGGTTCCCTCGCGACACCCCAACCCAAGGCTTCATCCATTCCGCGCAGGGGGCCGGGCCGTCCTCCATGTCCTGCTCATCCTTCTGTTTCTCCTTGTCGCTAAGCCAAGCCGCGTAAGCGGCATCCTCCTCCTCAAAGGTCTGCAACTTTTGACGTAGCTTCCCCATCTGCGCCCTCTTCTTAGTTAGTTCCTGTTTCTGCTGCTTTGATTTTGGGACATGTTCCCCCGCGTCCTCCGCCGCAAACCAATCCGCCACTTCCTGTCTCTTCCTCTTCCGATCTTCACGTGTTTCACGAACCTCATCCGACTCCTTTTCAAAGTCAAACTTTCCATCCTCCTCCTCATCGCCCTCCTCTTCCTCTTCGTTCTCCTCCTCCTCGTTCTCCTGACCATCTTCCTCACCAACCGGTTCCTCACCTTCTACCTCCTCATTCCCATCGCCTACCTCGTCATCATCCCCAACCGACGCACCTTCCTGCGTCTCGTCCTTTTCCTCTTCAACATCCCCACCCGTCTCACCAGCTGCAACTTCCGCAAGGGTCTCGACGCCACTCTCCTGAGCCTCCACAGCAGTCTCCTCCCACTCAACCATCTCGTTGTGCTTCTTCAGCATGTCCTGCACGACTTTCGGCTCGACATCCCGGTTCAGGCGAGCCAAGTTACTGGTCTTGGAGCAAGTCTCGTTGGCGTCGAAGAAAGTACCATCGTACCTGTAAACAAAAGTTTAACACCCATCACCTTTTCGCATAAAAAAATAGTTCACGGCTTTAACCAAACCGTGGTAGATGGACTTACTTTCCGGCGCTCATGTCCTCCAAGAACTTGGACGCCTCTTCAGTTTTTTTCGCCTTCCCCTTAGAGCTTTGAAGCTCTAGCTGTGAGCGGACTTCTTGACGAAGCAGCACAAACGAACACAAGTCCGTGAAGGCGCGTGTGGTTCCGACGAAGCCCAAAGTCGCGCATTGCTTCTTCTTCTTCAAGTGGAGCTCGCCATTCTCGTCCTTCACGGCGAACTTGACGTTCTCGTTCACTTTCAGGAAAACCTGAGACATGTGTTTGTCTTCAGGCGTGATGGTTGCATGTAACACAATAAAATAAAGACCGGCTTCGACCGTACCTGATATCTTTGTGTCGGGTTAAGACGCTGGAATTCCTTGTTGTCGAACAAGGAGTTGAAGCCGTAGGGGGAATCCTTCCCCAAAGCTTCGCAGTTCTCGCGAAGCAAGGCCTCCAGCCGCTCGTCGGGCCCGATCACCTTTTCGTGGATGTGGGCCATCCTCTTGAAGAACATCAACGAGTATAACGAAGGGTCGATGTGAGAGAACAAAACAACCAACTTCTGTGGTTTGGCCACGGTCTTGTCAATGGAGGACATCAGCCATTTGAAGGAGGTGTAGTCGTCGAAAAAGGTTTTTTTCTTGGACCCCTTCTCGTTCTGGACGATGCGCGAGAGGGCGAGGCATGTAACCTCCTCCTTGGTGATGTCCTCCGACACCACGATGACGTTGCATTCCAGCAACCTTTTGTCCCGGGCCTCTAGTTTTTTTCCGCCTACCACGGCGCCATCTTGGAAGGCACGAGTGAAAAACTCGTGCCTACCATGTCCGTCAATGGCAATGTACCTCTTACTGAAAACAAAAACAAACACAGCACGCCATTTAAAACGACAAAGAACACGGTTAAAGGGTTAGAGAAACTATTTATAAAAAAATATATAAAGTGTTTACTTCAGCTAAAGCTACCACTGGCTGTCTAGCATCCACAAAGGACATTGCGTCCTACGTTTTTTTGCGTTGCGCTCAGCGTCTTTTTTATTCTTGAGTCTCCTCTTAGCTACTGCCACGTTTGGAACATTATACCAGCTAATGGGAACATGGTTCTTCCTGCAAGAATCTTCCTCATCTTCTGAGGATGTAACATCTACAAGCAACACTCGCTCTGACACCGCATGTTCTTCTTTCGAGCAAGAGTCCCGAAGGGAGTCAGTAGACCTGCAGATGAACAGCAAATAAACAAGAAGAAAGTCACCATGCAAAACCAAGAAGAGTTCAAGCACTAACCTTTTTTTGCTGAATAAGAAAAGCGTTCATCGATGAACGCAAAAGCGTTCATCGATGAACGCTTTTTAAAAAACACTGCTAAAGAAACAAGTGTTTTGACCGGTTTAAAGAAAAGTGTTCATCGATGAACGCTTTCTTTATTTTGTTTCTGAAGCTTGAGTATTTTAAACTGTTTTTAAGAAAGCGTTCATCGATGAACGCTTTTCTTAGTTTTCCTTGTATTTATCCTGAGAAAAAAGCTGAATCACACAGAAATATCGCAGCTTTTGCAACTCCAAACCGCAAAGTTTTAGGAAAAATACAAGGAAAACTAAGAAAAGCGCTCATCGATGAACGCTTTCTTAAAAACAGTTTAAAATACTCAAGCTTCAGAAACAAAATAAAGAAAGCGTTCATCGATGAACACTTTTCTTTAAACCTGTTAAAACACTTGTTTCTTTAGCAGTGTTTTTTAAAAAGCGTTCATCGATGAACGCTTTTTCACACTTGTCTCCTCTACCTTTTGTCAGCGCAGTTCTTCAAGAAGGTTTAGTGAAACTTACCCGTGGGCCTTAGGATCTCCTTTTTTGGCGCGGCGCCAGATCATGGTTTGGGAAAGGTCGATGCCGTTTTTCTCAACGGACTTCTCCACGTTGACACCGTTGTGATTGTGTCCTCTTGGGTTGTCAGCGAAAGAGCAGTCAGCGAGCTTCAGCACTTTCTGCTCAACGAAACGCTGTTCCATCACGTCCGCGTAAACCAACCTTTCCGTGTTGCCATCCCCGGACTTCTTGGTGTTTCCTTTTTTTGCAGGCATCTTTGCTTGTTTCTTTTGACTTTAAATCTTTGCGCTTTTTATTTGGCGGCTAGAGTTCTTTACTAGCTCTCAACTGTCTTCAGGTTTTCTTCGACTTCTCTTTCCGAAACACGTCGACTCCTTTGGTCAGTGTCGTTCTCGACTCGATATTTTTTCGCCTCGATATTTTTTTTTAAAATTTTCAAAGCGTTTCCTCGAGTCGAATATTTTGAAGGTTTCGCCTCGACTCGACACTCGACTCGATTTTTTCCTTCGCCTCTCTTTCCGAAACAGCTAGACTCGTTTGGTCGGTGTCGTTCTCGACTCAACTCGAAAATTTCCCAGCCGTCGCCTCGACTCGATTTTATTTCGGCGTCGCCTTTTATTTTGGCGACTAGAGTTTTTTAAGGCCTCTCCTCGACACTTTCACTTCGGGAGTGCATTTATTTTACCGACTTCCTAGGGCTAATGCAATGTCCACTCAATTTGTTACTTTTCGCTGCCTTGAAACCGGGGATGTCGTTCGTGAAATTCCCATTGTTTGGCATCTTGGAGACCCTTTTGTGACTAGCGACACACTTTGCAATGTTTTTAGTCTTGACAAGAAAGAAGATCTTTCCGTCACCTCCGAGTACGATGACTCCGTTGCTTGCTCTTTGGACCTGTTTCCCGTTCACTCGGGCTTCTTGCACAATGTGTACGGTACTCCTACCGACGACAACATGCCAATCTTGGTAAGCGACAGCGAAAGCGATGACAGCGATGATGAAGAAGACATTATTTACACCGGCGAGTGCAAGACTCCCCGGTTCTCACCAAACACGAAGCCCAAGCCCACGGAGTCCGTCGCTTCGACAAACCTTTCTAAGTCCGACTCGACTTCCAGTCACGCCTCTTCTTTTAAGTGGCCCGCAGATTGCAAACGTGTGAACAAGGTCCCCTTCGACGTCGATGGCAATGTAACTTTTGGTCACCACATGTCCTCACCTCTTCCTAAACCAACCGGGAAGGGCGGTCTACCGCTGAACAAACTTGACTTCCATGTCACGAACCGTTCTTGGTCCCACGCCTGCGCCACAACTTGGGCGGAGGTAACCCGACAAGATGCTGTCAAGGACTGCAACTCTCAAGTTCGACTTCAAAACTGCCTTGGAGAAAAACTGTGCAGGAATACGGAGTGCTCTTTCTTTAAAACCCATGACAAAGAGTTCGTTCAGACAAGTTCTCAACAACGTGGCAAACGCTCCGCTTCCGCTTTCCTCGGCGTTGAGGTATTTTAATCCCAAGGTTTTCCCGTACACTTTCCCCACATTTCCAGTAGGACCTTACGCTTTTCTTTTCTTCTTTCAGATTGAAGGCCCTCCATGCAAAAAGTGTCAAGAACCCATGGAAGTTATTACCTGTGGTGCCCGGGCTACTTTGGTCCGCATCGACCTTCCCGCAGCCGAAGGCCACCTACTGCTCTTTAGACACGAAGGCACCCATGCCTGCCAACCCATGGATAAAAAGGGGAAGGCCGTTGTTTCCAAAGAAACCCAAGACGCCATCAAAGAAGCCCTTCCCGTTTTCGGTGGGTAGGCAATTTAATTTAGATTATTTCTCTCTGATTTTAGATTAACCCATTTTTCATGTTGATTTTAGATTAAGTTTTTTTTATCTCATCCGGCTATTACCGGTGCATGCATCCATGACGCTGCACTGTACCTGTTGAGCTATCGCCATGCCATGCGAAATATTACACTGAAGAGTTGTCTTGCCGTGATGTCCATATGTCCGAATGGAACCAAAACCGTCCGATTTTAATCGAACGGTTTTTGGTTCCATTCGGAAAGATTCACGGCCGTGAATCTAAAAGTCACGGCCGTGAATAACGACTCTTTACGCATAATGACTTTTATTATTTGCCATCTTTGCCACAATAGACACTCACGGCGTGTTCTGCTTGAAAAAAAGTAAGTAACTTGAAGCCTTGAGCTTCAAGTTACTGAAAGATATGTATCTTGGCGGTATGTGTGCCAAGTTTCGTGCTCTAGGACGCACGGGAAGCCCTCGGCTGTTTGGCATCTTTGGGTTTGGGTGTCACGTTCGAACCCAAACCCAAAACATCTGCCTTAGAAATACATTGCGCGTTTCGCGCACAAGTAACTTGAAGCCTTGAGCTTCAAGTTACTCAAAAATATGTATCTTGGCAGTATTCGTGCCAAGTTTCGTGCTCTAGGACGCACGGGAAGCCCTCGGCTGTTTGGCATCTTTGGGTTTGGGTGTCACGTTCGACCCCAAACCCAAAACATCTGCCTTAGAAATACATTGCGCGTTTCGCGCACAAGTAACTTGAAGCCTTGAGCTTCTGGTAACTTAAATATATGTACCATGGCAGTATTCGTGCCAAGTTTCGTGCTCTAGGACGCACGGGAAGCCCTCGGCTGTTTGGCATCTTTGGGTTTGGGTGTCACGTTCGAACCCAAACCCAAAACATCTGCCTTAGAAATAAATTGCGCGTTTCGCGCACAAGTAACTTGAAGCCTTGAGCTTCAAGTAACTCAAAAATATGTATCTTGGCAGTATTCGTGCCAAGTTTCGTGCTCTAGGACGCACGGGAAGCCCTCGGCTGTTTGGCATCTTTGGGTTTGGGTGTCACGTTCGAACCCAAACCCAAAACATCTGCCTTAGAAATACATTGCGCGTTTCGAGCACAAGTAACTTGAAGCCTTGAGCTTCTGGTAACTTAAATATATGTACCATGGTAGTATTCGTGCCAAGTTTCGTGCGTTCGGACGCACGGGAAGCCCTCGGCTGTTTGGCATCTTTGGGTTTGGGTGTCACGTTCGAACCCAAACCCAAAACATGTGCCTTAGAAATAGATTGCGCGTTTCGCGCACAAGTAACTTGAAGCCTTGAGCTTCTGGTAACTTAAATATATGTATCTTGGCAGTATTTGTGCCAAGTTTCGTGCTCTAGGACGCACGGGAAGCCCTCGGCTGTTTGGCATCTTTGGGTTTGGGTGTCACGTTCGAACCCAAACCCAAAACATCTGCCTTAGAAATCAATTGCGCGTTTCGCGCACAAGTAACTTGAAGCCTTGAGCTTCTGGTAACTTAAATATATGTACCATGGTAGTATTCGTGCCAAGTTTCGTGCGTTAGGACGCACGGGAAGCCCACGGCTGTTTGGCATCTTTGGGTTTGGGTGTCACGTTCGAACCCAAACCCAAAGGCAAAGGCATAGTACAGTTTCGTAGATTCTGTCCCGATGCCTTTGCAACCTCGCTTGCTAACTCATATTACAATGAATATTCAACATTCAAGCGTTGGATACCCCACGCCAACAGGAAGCGCTCGGCTGATTTGTTATTTGGGTATGCGCACCCAAATGACAAAAAACGCATCTTTGAAACTCGTTAGTTTCAAAGATGCGTGGCCGATGCCTTCGTGCTTATGTGTGTTAATCCATATGAAATATTCCATGGAATAAATGTGAATATCGCACAAACGGGAAGCGCTCGGCCGTTTTGTAAAATTAGGGTGCACCCAAAATACAAAACGCATCTTTGAAACTCGGAAGTTTCAAAGATGCTTGCCGGTCGCGTGCAGCGGTAAAAGGCAAGTCAAAGGGTTTAGGATATAGAAGAAGTACAGGGGCCTTTTTTAAAAGCAGAACACGCCTTTTGCTTTTTGGAGGCTTTTTGGAGGCTTCCTCATGATGGCTAGCGGGAACTAGTGCGTTTGACCTGTGTGCACATGATTTGAACAGGAGTCGTGAAAAGGACCACCGGGCATGGGCATAGCCGGATGACATAAAGAAAACTTAATCTAAAATCAACATGAAAAAGAGTTAATCTAAAATCAGCAATAAATAATCTAAATTAAATATTTTTCCTTTTCGGTGGTCGCTTCACTTCCGAGAAGCTGAAGAACTCCGCCACAACGGTTGCCTTCGAGAAGATGCTTTCCTCTCCGGACGGCTCTCCCATCGACGTGTACAAGGTATCGCCCTATTTTTGTGTTACCTTTCCGTTATACGTCGGGGACATGTTATTCTTAATGCATGGTTCCATTTTAGGTGGCCCGCGAAATGCAAGACGCTCGCGCCGTCCGCGACGTGATGAAAGAACACCGTGCGACTCAACGTGCCCCCGAGCGTGCTGCTGATGACGAGGTCAAGGAAATGAAACGGATCCTAGACTCAAAGGGATACCGTACTCTTCTTTTCGACACCGCCCCTCTGAACTGGTTCATGTGCCCCCTGGACTTGCCGTGGTCCCCCGCGAAGATCATGCTGTTGATGGACCGCATTCTCGGCAAGCCTCCGTTCATCGGTTGCTACGCATGTTCTGATGGTGGCCACAGCTGCATTAACGGTCGCGTTGTCGAGAAGGTTGCAACGGTCGTGCCCGGAATTGGGTTGATAAAACTAGCAACCTTCGTACTGCCGGCGGGTGAACGCGGTGTGGATGAGGAGAAGATGTGGCAAGGCATCGACTACGCTTGCCGGACGGTGGCCATGGAGGACGCCGACTTCGCGAAATATCGAGACAAGGAGGTTTGGGTAAAGACCAACCCAAAAGGTGAGATCTGCTTTCGTCCCGTGGGTTTCGTCCGTGACGCGGGTGGCGGAGGCTGGATCGGCATCCGCTTGAACTACAACAAGTTCATGCGCCTGGAGGACCGAAAGAAGTACATGACGCGGGACGAGGCGGGCAACTCGTTGGAGAAAGGCTGTGACTTGCACCTCGTTGCGAACATGGGGATACACGCTCGGTGTTTGGACAAGAGTTTCGAGGAGACCCAGTTCCGGACACTGTTCACACGGTGGTACGAAGCACAAGCCCCCAGACGTGTGATGGACGCACGTGCGCGCCTCTTCGACTTCATCATGGAGCAAGAGAGCAAGAGCGTGCAATCCTCGTTGTCTTCGCTCGTTTTATTTTACGAAGGTGAAGGCGAACGCACCCTGCAGCTTTTCACACAAAGCAAAGGGGCTAACCCGGCGGAGCAACTCTTCTCCAAGGACTGCAAACTGATCGGCGTGAATCTGCCGGCCTCCGAGTTCTTGCACCTGGAGAACGTGACGTACATCACCCAATCCGCCTGGTTGGAGCACGTAGGAGAAGGTGGCCACAGCCAGCGGGACTCCCGCACGAACACCTTGTACGATGAGCGGCGAAGGGTGTACACCGCCATGCAACGCGCACGCCACACCGCGTACGACGTCCTTGAGGAGGTGCGTGAAATATATGTCACTCCTGGTCCAGTGACGACGGAGACACGCAGTCACCGACCAAACCAAGTCCGATCGATGGGGAAGAGGACTAAGACTAGGGTGACGATCGACGAGCCTGGAACGCCGACTCCGGCCATCAAGTTGGTGCGGGCATGCCTCGAGAACCCTTTGGAGTTCCAATGGCAGTTCGACCCAAACACCGAGGACCCGGCCGCCCGTTATGTTTGGCAGTCTTCCCAAGAGGTGGACGAGGCTCTCGTGGTGCAATATTTGGAGACCGCGGTGCACTTTCATTCCGAACATCGCTACGTGGACACTCGCCGCGTGTCCGTCGGGTCTTTGGACGAGGTGCGGTACGAGACAAGCACCACGAAAGGCCACGCGCAAATGTTGGCTCGCATGTTCTTGCAGCCTGACAAGCGCTTGAAAGTGATACAGGTTGGCCAACCCACCGTCCGTTTAACCGCACGTGGAAGACACGACGGCTTCCTAGACCGCAGTTACACCTTGTCCTCTGGTCGAGGTGAACCCTCGCGGGTGATATTTGGTCATCTGGCCCGGGCGGCGCAACAACGCATCAGCTGCTCATGCTACTCATGGCGCCAAACGATGACTCGCGTGGGAAGGTCGACTTCGGTGAAGCTTTGCTTGTGCCTGTCCACCCTCCTATTCCGCGCGGGGTTCAAACCTGGACATGCATTCTACGTGCAATCGGGGTTTACCACGGAGGAGATCGACGACATCTTAACGGCGCTGGGATCCCGCCTCACCACCGGCGATCGTGTCGGGAGTGAGGAACTGGCCTACGGGCAATGGATGGTGGTGCCCGGTACCGGTAGGAAAGCAAGTTGCGCGGCCTCCGAGTCCCGCAAGGGTTGCGTGACAGCGAAGACCCACAAGCAATCCCAGCCCATCCTTTCAAAGGATGGCCCAAGGGTGGTGGTCATGGGTCGGCGCAAGGTGAATGGTCAGTGGGTAAACCACAAGTTTCAATTCTGTCTTCTCCACCAGTGTTGCGCTACGGTATTGCCCAACTACTGTGATGTACCGCCTTCACCTACGGACCTGGTTGTGGCACATGGGTTGTCACTAACTAGGGAACAACGGCTTGGAGCTGAGGCCTTGACCTTTCAAGAGCAGTAACTCAGGTACGAAAGCGACATTGTTGTTTGCACGGTTTGTTGGGCTTTGGACTAACGTAATTGTTTTTCCACAGGTACCACACATTGGGAAATATGCGACTGAGTGTCCAGGGATAATGTGAAAGTTAGTTAGGGATCTTGGCGAGAAGTATGTTTTGAACCGAACTGGGGGGCCGGCCACCGGGACTTGTGGTTAGTAGTGGTCCGCGAAAGCACGTGAAAAACCAATGGAGAACGTAGTTGGTCAATGCACGAAGACGAGTAGGCGATGGGGCGAAGGGCACAAGAAAGGGTGAAGTCGTGTTAAACTATGGAGGCAAAACATGCGCGCCGGTAACTTTGCTTTGAATATTGATTTGAAGCTTTATATTTTACGTGAACAAGCGTTCTAATCTAGTGAATAGTACAAGCGTCCAAATAAAACCTTCTAGTTAAGCTGCATATTCTAAAGCTGCGAAAACAAAACGGACACCTTCCGTCATCATCCCGCAGCAAGTCACTGCTCAGCTCGGTTAAGGCTTCGTACGTAAGAATGCCGTAGCCGCGGTGGTACGGTTGCCATTGCCCTGGTGGATATTCGTCGTAGTGCCAGCCGATCTCGTACCAGTAAACCAAGTGCCTCACACCTATTCTTTCGGTTGTTGTGCGGCCGTGGATGTACAGCGGCCACACTTGTAACCAGTTCCAGGTGTTAAACTGTATTCTCGTGCTGTAAAACTCAACATAGTCCGCTTCCGCTTGTAAACGCGCACGCATCCAAAGCACATTAATCACCTCTGGGTACACCTCAACTACCGCTAGCTGTTCTTCGGACATTTCTTAGCGTAATTGCCACAAAGTACGTGTTTAAGTGTTTGCGTGTTTAATTTTTTCTGTCCGTGTTCTTCGGTATTTAAGAGAAGTCCGGGCGCGCGTCGTAACTGGAGTTGGTGACCTAGCGGTTGTCGGCTGTTTTATGCCTGAAATAAGGGGAAAAAACGGGGCAACCCCCATAAAATAGGAACAAAGCCAACCAAAGATATTCCTGAAAGTGTAGAAAAATTCTGGGTTTTTTCCAAATTTTCAAATTTTAAAAAAACGCCAAAAAGGCCTGAAAATCATAGAAAACTGGAAAAAAATATATTGGTTCATCGATGAACCCCCCAAAAAATAATTCATGAAAGCAGACGTTAAAAGTATCATTTTGCTACCGATTTTCAAAAAAATAAATTAGCTTAAAAATGCGTGAAATATTGTACAAGTTCAATTAAAAATTTATGTTTTCTTAACACAAAAAACCCCATAAATCTTCCTTAATTCAGGGTGAAAAAGATAATTTTTTTAGTGAAAATCAGGAATATTTCTTAAACCCTAAAACAACCGGGAAATTAAATAAAATTACATTCAACTTGGGAAAATCTTAAACCCTAGATTCGGTCAAATTTTCAATTTTTTCAGGGCCTCCCCTTGTAAAACTCCCCAAAACCCAAAAAGGCCTGAAATTCATATAAAACTAGAAGAAAAAAAAAGGGGTTCATCGATGAACCCCCAAAAACATATTTCATAAAAATCAGACGTATCAAGTATCATTTTGCTACCGAGTTTCGAAAAAATTTTGAAGCTTAAAAAGGCGTAAAATATTGTAGAACTTCAATTGAAAATTTATGTTTTCTTAACACAAAACCCCCATAAACCTTCCTTAATTCAGGCTGAAAAAGATAATTTTTTTAGTGAAAATCAGGAATATTTCTTAAACCCTAAAACAACCGGAAAATTAAATAAAATTACATTCCACTCGGGAAAATCTTAAACCCTAGATTCGGTCAAATTTTCAGTTTTTTCAGGGCCTCCCATTGTAAAACTCCCCAACTCCCAAAACTCCCAAACTCCCCAAATGTGTAGAATGTATGATAATGATTATAAGTATTCAACGAAAGCATTACTGTAGTTCCGATCCTATACACGAGCGTTTGCAGTGACAAACGTCGGTAATAAACCAAGGGACCGGCAGTATGAAAAAACAATTTGCCAGTCGAGAGAAAGTCAATTGTAAGTTTTGCTTCAATTTTTTTTGGAAAGACAAATTCCAAATTTTGGAATGCCGGGTGCACATGTACCTGACATGTACCCGGGACGTGTACTAGGCATGTACCCGACGTGTACGGGGCATGTACGCAACGTGTGCGCGACATGTACCCGGCGTGTACCAAAACAGTCAAAAAGACGGTTTAGTACATGTCGGGTACATGCGTGCCTTCTACGTTCTGTGCTCGCGGCGAGGCACGCGTACCCGGCATGTACGCAGCAACGCGTACATGCTGGGTGCATGCATCCATGCATGTACCGATCGGTAGGGTATTTATGCGGGAATAGATTAGCCCAAAATGGGGAATAGAAAAAAAAGATGTAATTCGGGAATAGATTAAATGTCACATGTCACCATGCATGCGAGCCCCCTCAGAGCTCTAGTCATTTTTAACGCACGGTCGTGAATATTAAATTCACGTCCGCGAATATTGAATTAAAGCTTCACTGCACGTATACCCCACACTGTTTGCGAGTAAATTAGATTAGGAAAACATTTTTCCAACGTTCGTAACGCACATAGATATATCATTTAGACTCCTAGGAATTTTTTGAGCTTTTGATTGAGCCGATGCGTGGCCGCATCAGCTCAGTTTGCAGTCGCGACTGCGAGCTAAGCTGACAGGCCCTTATAACTTTCATGCACATCGCATAAAAACTCAAACAACGGAGGGTTTCTCGTGCGTTCTAGCGCACGATACTTGGCAAAAGTATTGCTAACAGCAAGATTGGTGCACCCTCGAACGCACAACCTCTGATGTAAGCTATGCGCAAAACGCGTGCTGCATATCATGAGGCAGGTTTGGGTTTGGGTTTGCCAATGCCAATGTCAAACTGAAAAATACTTCCCGTGCGTTATAGCGCGCGAAACTATGCACACATATTTACAAGATATATATCTTGTAGTTCTCAGAAGCTCAAGGCCTGAGATAACTTGTTGGCAAAACCATCAATTTATTTCTTTGGCAGATCTAGTGGGCTTGGGTTCGAATGTTTCCAAACCCAATACATGCTAAACAGCAAACGGCTTCCCGTGCGTTCTAGCGCACGTAACTGCGTAGAAATATTGTCAAGATATTTATCTTTGGTATATTTGAAGCACAAGGTCTAAGAAAGTCTATGCGCAAAATGGTATAACTATTTCTTTGACACATAATTTACATCAATATGCCGTCGAGTTTGTTCGATTCCGTGCATTATGGAGGCTGGGGCGTCCATTCTAGCTCCACAAGGGGATCCTTCACCCTGCAAACATACCCTAACCGCCCTCAACGTTTGCGAACTCTAGAGAAGTTCCATGACTACTTGGGAGGTTGGAAACGTTAGGGGACACCCTTACCTTCAATATGCCGTTGAGATTGCTCGAATCGGACAACTATGGAGGTTGAGGCGTCCAATTTAGCTCCTTGCGGCTAATGCCCCATCTGCGCACATACCCTAACCGCCCTCAACGTTTGCGAACTCTAGAGAAGTTCCATGACTACTTAGAATAGAAAATATGTTCGGGGATACCCTTACCTTCAATATGCCGTTGAGATTGCTCGAATCGGACAACTATGGAGGTTGAGGCGTCCAATTTAGCTCCTTGCGGCTAATGCCCCACCTGCGCACATACCCTAACCGCCCTCAACGTTTGCGAACTCTAGAGAAGTTCCATGACTACTTGGAATAGAAAATATGTTAGGGGATACCCTTACCTTCAATATGCCGTTGAGATTGCTCGAATTGGACAACTATGGAGGTTGGGGTGCTAGTTCTCGCTCATGCTAGTGAATGTCGCATCTGCAAACAACCCTAACCGCCCTCAACGTTTGCGAACGCTAAAGAAGTTCCATGACTGCTTGGGAGGTTGGAAACGTCAGGAGACGACACCAAGGCTCTAGATCGATATTTCCGATAACCGATACTATCGATATATCGTATTTATCGCCGATTATCGGATTGCAATGGCTAACTGTCGATTGTGTAGGTTTTGGTGTTCCATATTTAATTTATAACAAATTACGTATACGAAATGTCCAAGTAATCGATTATTTATCGATTGTGCCGATTACAGTAATACTGCATATTTAAGAGAACAGGGATATGCGGTCAGCCAGCCTCATCGGAAAAAAGTGAACCCCCCCCCGCCCCCCAACACGCCAGCGGCGCTTAACGAAGCGCGATCCAATAAGGTCAGCGATAGCCAGGTTTGTTCCTTATTTGCGACCATACCATATTTAATACATGGTTTAACATGGTTTCCCAACCATATTTCCTCATCTAGCCAGCTCCCGTTCTCTTATTTGGACCCATTCTCTTAACGATTTGAAAAGGCTCAGGGTCATCGTAAAAAACGCGACCCCCCCAAACGCTGGCTGGTCTCTTATCGTCGATTCTCTTAAAAGTGAGGTATTATTGTATCGATACCGTTTTTCGGATATCGGATTGTATCGATACCGAAAAACCAAACCGATATAGAGCCTTGGACGACACCCTTACCTTCAAGATGGCGTTGAGATTGCTCCATTCCGTTAACTCTACATCGTCGTTTAATCACGTAATCTAGTCCACACTTAGCTTGCGACAATCTGCCAAAGTACCCTAACAGCCTTGCCTATTAAAGGGCCCTAGAAGCCTCCCGTTCGCAAGCAAGCAGAAAAAATTATTAGCTAGATACCATACCTTCAAGATGACGTCGAGATTGCTCCGTTCCGTGAAGTCTACACCGTTTAATCAATCATCTTGTCCACGGTTAGCTTGCGCAAATCTGCGAAAGTACCCTATCCGCCATGCCTATTAAAGGGCCCTAGAGGCCTCCCGTTCGCAAGCGAGCAAGAAGAAATAGTAGTTAGATGCCTTAACTTCAATATTCCGGCGAGTTTTCTTCAAATCATTAACTACACAACTTGCAATCAATTATCTTATCAGCCCTTGAGGCTGTTTTTCGTGAACTTGTTCCGTGGAAAAGAGATAGCGAAAACGGGCATTTGAGCGCTTTTGCCAACTAATGCCAGAGTTTCTCCGAGCCTCTTCGATCAACTGTATCAACTGCGCGGCCGCGCTCGGAGAAACTCTGGGAACAAAAGTCAGGCAGGGGGTGACCTCTTCTCCTATAACTCTATGACGGTCGAGTTTTTTCCGAAAATCGATACCGTTTTTGACTTAGTCACGTAGACCTCCCACGAGTGCGAGCCACGGGCTGTCACCCCACTATTCTGCCACCACTCTACCCCCCATCCCTCCGGGTAATTTTGGGGATGTCCTGTGGTGCATTTGAGTACCTCGCACGCCCTTAGACCTCAAGGGAATCACTCCAGAGCGGCCCATCTGCTCACCCACCCACCACATTGAGGACCCCCTCTGGACCTCTATGACTAACCCCCGAAATTCCTGCAAAAGTTTTGCAGGCTCTTCTCGCCCCCCTTAGCCCCCCGGCGTGCAAATTACCCCAAGGTACCTACTTGACCCCTGTGCACCGAAATATGGCCATTGGGCCTACGCTACAGCTCGCACAATGCAGCTGAATCACTACCCCTGGGCTTCCCTCCAGAATTGGAGGGCAAACCGTCATAGAGATATCGGGGGCCAGTCACCTTTAATTTCAAGGGGTCTACGGCCACCCCAGGGCCCAAGGGGGGTCGATTGGACCTCCACAGGGCTTAGTAGATAAGTTATGATGATTTCCTACCGGGGATGCCGATTTTGAAGTTGGGTCGATATCTCTATGACGGTCGAATTTTTTCCGAAAATCGATGCCGTTTTTGACTTAGTCGCGTAGACCTCCCACGAGTGCGAGCCACGGGCTGTCACCCCACTATTCTGCCACCACTCTACCCCCCATCCCTCCGGGTAATTTTGGGGATGTCCTGTGGTGCATTTGAGTACCTCGCACGCCCTTAGACCTCAAGGGAATCACTCCAGAGCGGCCCATCTGCTCACCCACCCACCACACTGAGGACCCCCTGTGGACCTCTATGACTAACCCCCGAAATTCCTGCAAAAGTTTTGCAGGCTCTTCTCGCCCCCCTTAGCCCCCCGGCGTGCAAATTACCCCAAGGTACCTACTTGACCCCTGTGCACCGAAATATGGCCATTGGGCCTACGCTACAGCTCGCACAATGCAGCTGAATCACTACCCCTGGGCTTCCCTCCAGAATTGGAGGGCAAACCGTCATAGAGATAAGCAGATATGTATTGTAACGCAAGGGGTATAAACTAGTTTATACCCCTTGTTGTAACGCGGTGCAGGCGAGCGGACAGCCGAGGGAACTCGTACTGTACGCCCGGGCGGGCCGGGCCCGAAAGGATTGGAATTTATCCAAAACGTAAACGATAAAATGTTAACGTAGACGAGGAGTCCGAAAGCAAACTATCCAAATCCAAACGCCCATGTTTCTGACGCCAGTCGCAGCAAAAAAATATTTGATATCGCCGTGTACTTCGCTGAAAACAAAATTGATCACTTCATATGTGAACACGACAGTTCTTCCAAACGATACCCGTGATCAGTGGTAGCTTCATCCTCTTCTTCGGGTCGCATGATGCCTCCTCTTGACAACGAGCCCATTTCGGGTTTCATATCCGATACCAGGGTGAAGATTTCCTCGTGTTCCTCTCGGAAACTACGTCACTTGAAGGATACCTTCATTACAGTACAGAATTCGCTGGCAAACCACCCTAGGCACTGTGACAATCAGCCAAGATTCTTAGCCCTCTTTCGCAAACACTTGCCAAAGTGGGTGCCCAATCGACGATGCCGGTCGAATGGCACTTCAGAAGGGCCGATCAAGCCGATTCGGCATGCGCTTGAGTTTGGCTCAAGCCTTGTACAATCAGGTTTATTCGAAATGAGACAACGACTGCAGGGAACGGACTTAATTCGCGCTGTGCCCTCTGCAGCCCCGTTTTGTTCGCTCTCACTGGGCTCCTCTACGGACTCTCTGGACACTGCCAACCTTTCACGACGTCGTATCACAAAAAGCGAAAAGTCAATCTCTTCGGAAGACCCAAATAACCCTTTGCAGACGAAGACTGACGACCAGCAAGAAACACCTGGTCCCGAGGAGAGAATCCTGATCAGCGAGGCAAGACTTTTGGACGACTTCCCCCAAAACTTTGAAGAGTCATTGCATTTGCTGCGTTATCATGTGACGAGGAAATTTTGTAAACTTTGAGTTCGCACCAGGTTCCAGCACTCAAATCTCTCGTCACAGCCGAGCGGTCTTCAGCTGAATTTGACGCGGTGAATGGACGCGTTCGATGAGCATTTATTTCTACGCACGGCTTGATGTAGTTAGGGTATCTTGTCTGCAGGTCCAGATCAAGGGGGTGACTGGAGAGCTGGAGCAAGTTGCTAAGGATGCGATCGCTCTGCAGCCGAATTTCGCGTACACCCTAGAGGAGGTGCGCTCCTCCGCAGGCTGAGCTGTAGATATTTTACTGTTGAGGAGGCAGTTGAACGCTCTCGTCTCCTCCAACTGAGCGAGCGGAGTTGTGAACGCGAGGGTTGCGCTCAATTTGTATCGGTTCACTCAGTGCGTTGGCTGCCCTCGCGATTCCTCGTTAACTCGTCCAGTGATCTCTTCCGCACGAAAATCGATTCTACTTCCTTTCACCTTTACGAATAATGCCATTCGCTGTCTGTGGCTGAAGTGGCAAGTTCGACTTCCGACACGAAACGGTCACTAAAGCGGTGACGACCTCCCTCTGCAGGAGTGCAGGAGGGGGGGGTTATTTTCCTTCTTTCAGAGCTGTCAAGCGTAATAGGTCGAAGTACGTCACTCACGTGTAGTTTCGCAGGGCAATTGTGTCGGGGCAACGTACGCTCGTCGCAGATCCCACGATATAACTTCCTCGGCGCTCACCCCTTCTGCCCCCCCCGACCTGGCTTGCGCGTCAACTGAGCTTTATCAGCTCTGTATCTTAAACGTCCCTCCATCGGGGAATCTTGCCGTCATCATAAGTGGCGTAGCCTATAAGCCTTTCAGGTGGTGGTATCCGTGCATCTTTCTTGCCTTCTAGGTATGCCTCTCAGTCCTGGGAATATCTCCGCCGGTGCCGCCAGGTTCAAGATAACGTGGTGCGAGTATTTGACACCGGTTACTTCGCCACATGCCAGCCGATAGCTGAAGACACCCGTGACGGAGTGCGTGTCATCCTCAAGGTCCTTCTTCCCCTCCCCTGCCTCTTGGTAGCTGAGGACACGTGTGATAACTTGCGTGTTATCCTTTCGGTGATCCTCCCCCACCCCGATGGTTGAAGGAGTGCAAGATCTCCTCAGGATGCCCGTCCCCCTATCCCCTGTTAAAAGCCGATAGCACCCGCGATGGAGTGAATGTTTCCTATACAGTCGTCTTCCCCTCACCCTGATATTGTTGGACATACCTGCCGCGGAGTGAGTATTATCCTCAAAGTGCTCCTGCTCCCCTCCCTTTGTTCGGCCTCTCTCAGCCGCTCCCCTCCCTTTGTTCGGCCTCTCTCAGCCGCGGTATAGACCTCCGTCCGCACACATGTCGAGTCGTCGGTTGTCGTCTTTGATCCAGCACCGGAAGGCGGTTTCCAAAGCAGAGCCATCCAGTTTTGGACCCAAGAACTGGCCAAAACTGCATAGAAATACGAAGAGTGTCTCTTCTGACACCTTCCTTTTTACGGTCTTTGGACCGAGATCTTCACGGAATAATGGATCCGCATCCGATCCCTCGCGACCTGAGCTCTTGGCGGATGCACTCTTTCATGCTGAAAGGTTTCGGTTTTCTGAAGCTCACTCAATTCGTGGAAAGTCTAGCAAAAATCGAACGCAGAGACCAAAACACGTATGGCATCGTAATTGATGGCATCGGCCTCTCTCTCTTCCTATCCTCAGGCGAACCACCTTAGATTGAGGCGATGGCGTGCACAGGTGACTGCGAACCCGGAACTGCGGCGACTAGTGGTCACAGGCGCGAATGCGCTGCCCCAGCGGGTGGTGGAAGACGAGTTCCAGGAGCAGTATAGCAAGACGCTGAACTACAAGTCTTTCAAGCGTGCACTAGAGCGCCTTAACTCCTGGTATGAGGAGCGCGGCATCTTCGGCCAGGTGGTTGATGCGGACCTCTCGGAGGCTGGGGAGTGCCAGCTGAAGGTGCAGGAGGCCGTCGTGTCCAAGGTACACCCGCACTCTGCGCCGCCTTCAAGGCCTGTCACTGCGAGCACGTTTCGCCGGTGCCTGCCTCTTTCCGTATGCACCTGCAGGCTTCTGGCGAGGTTTCTTCTAGAGCTGATGCTTCGATTCAGGGGGGGGGGTACAAGACTTCCTCACTTTCGGTCGACCTTCAAATTTCAGTTTGTGGAAGTACGGGACTTCTTGCCCCTACGATGGACCAAATAAACACTGAAGTCGTTTCTTATCATCTTTGTAGTGTACTCATCTGTGCCTGATCCCGACTCCCAGAGCGGAGAGAGGACTTCCTGCCACTACTCCATAATCTGAGCTCAACTAGGATAAGCTGCGAGCCAAGTGCCTGAGATCAAAGCTTCTGACGAGGCTGTAGCTCAGGGATACTGCTGTTGCGCGGCGGACATTTATGTATCCCCATTCACGTGGTGAGGGTTCGCAAAATCGCGTCATATCTTGAGGGCAATAATAACGCTTGGCCCTCTGGTTGTGGAACTTAACAGGTGACACTGCGGGTGCTGGATCGCGAGAGCGGGGACCCCATCAAAGGGCAGACGAAGCCCCACGTCATCATGCGTCAGCTTTCAACCCGCCCAGGCCAGGTGTACAATCTACGCCAAGCGCGGCGGGACATCGATGCTGTGTACAGCATGGGCATACTGGAAGATGTTAATATGCTTCCGCAGGTTTATGCACACGCCCTTCCACTGCGCCCTTTGGTGCTCCTCGGAGCTCTGGATGGTGGGCAGAGGGGGAAAGGCGATGCTGGCAGCCCTCTGAGGGAGCTGGGGGCGGGGGCGGGGCAAGGACTGGGACACTGGGCAGCCCTGTGAGGTTGCTGCAGGTGATGGGGGTGGGGGTGCCTGGGGATCGCTGGCAGCCCTGTGAGGGTGCTGAGGGCGGCGGGTGGTGGAGAAGTGGGTGGGGGCGCTGGCAGCCCTGTGAGGGTGCTGGGGCGGAGAAGGGGCGTGGGGCTGGGGACGCTGGCAGCCCTGTGAGGATGCTGGGGGCGGGCGGCGGGGTGAGGGGTGGAGGGGACGCTGGCAGCCCTGTGAGGGTGCTGGGGGTGACGGGGCGGGGAGGCTGGGGACGTTTGCAGCCCTGTGAGGGATCTGGGGGCGGGGAGGCAGGCCCGGGGGGTGAATGCTTGGGGAGGGGTGACGGGGCAGGATCCAGACGCTGGCAAGCCTGTGAGGATGTTTGGCGCAGGTGGCAGGGGCTGATGCAGCTGGTGGCCCTGTGAGGATGCTTGGCGCAGGTGGCAGGGGGGCTGATGCAGCTAGGCCTGTGAGGATGCTTCTTTCTACGAGGTGGCAGGGGCTGATGTAGTTGGTGGCCGCAGGAGGATGGCTTGGGCGCAGGTGGCAGGGGGCTGATGCAGCTGGTGGTCAGGTGAAGATGCTGGGGCGGGTGGCGGGGCGGGGTTGGGGATGCTGGCAGCTCTCTGAAGATGGGGGGCGGGCGGCG
Source organism: Cymbomonas tetramitiformis (assembly GCA_001247695.2). Lineage (NCBI taxonomy): Eukaryota > Viridiplantae > Chlorophyta > Pyramimonadophyceae > Pyramimonadales > Pyramimonadaceae > Cymbomonas > Cymbomonas tetramitiformis. The sequence goes on from LGRX02004454.1 coordinate 20,755, forward strand.
GGGCGGGGGGATGGGGATGCTGGCAGCTCTCTGAAGATGCTGGGGGCGGGCGGCGGGGCGGGGGCTGGGAGCTGGCAGCCCTGAGGATCCCGGCATGGTGGACCTGACTCTGAACGTCGTGGAGCGCAAGACTGGTTTTGCCCGTTGCGCGCTCTCTGGAGACCCCCCTGCGGATAGGATATCACTCGCAATAGTTGTTGGGAGGGGCCTCACGATGCCATATGTACGAGGGGGTTTGCGAGGCGTAACCAGGGGCCAGCCAGATGCATCCTTAGCCTGCATGCTGCATGGAGGCCTCACGATGCCATATGTACGAGGGGGTTGCGAGGCGTAACCAGGGGCCAGCCAGATGCATCCTTAGCCTGCATGCTGCATGGAGGCCTGGTGCAGGAAGGACGGCTGTGCAATGCAATCGGATGGTTTAGTTAGAGGACGGCGCATCGCCTTTTGATCCGAGGGCGGCGCAAGTCCGGAGATGAGACCAGGTTGATCCGAAGGCGGCGCAAGTCCGGAGATGAGACCAGGTTGATCCGAGGGCGGCGCAAGTCCGGAGATGAGACCAGGTTGATCCGAGGGCAGCGCAAGTCCGGAGATGAGACAAGGTTGGTGAGGCAGCGCTGCAGTGCACGTGCGACTGCAGACTCAAGGGCCAAACCGCGCCTCACGGAATGGTCAGAGCTTATGGGCCAACCCCAGATCGGTCCACGCCTGTGAATGGCATGCTTGGCAAGAGATCCGCGCCTGTGAATGGCATCCTTGGCGAGAGGTCCGCGCCTGTGAATGGCATGCTTGGCGAGAGGTCCGGCGCCTCTCAGAATGGCATCCTTGGCGAGAGATCCACGCCTGTGAATGGCATGCTTGGCGAGGGGTCCGCGCCTGTGAATGGCATGTTGGCGAGAGCTCCGCGCCTGTGAATGGCATGCTTGGCGAGAGTCCGCACCTGTGAATGGCATGCTTGGCGCAGAGGTCCGCGCCTGTGAATGGCATGCTTGGCGAGAGGTCCGCGCCCAGAATGGCATGCTTGGCGCAGGGGTCCGCGCCTGTGAATGGCATCCTTGGCGAGAGGTTCAGTTTCTGTGAATGGCATGCTTGGCGAGGGGTCCGCGCCTGTGAATGGCAGGCATGCTTGGCGAGAGGTCCGCGCCTGTGAATGGCATGCTTGGCGAGAGAGGTCTGCGCCTGTGAATGGCATGCTTGGCGAGAGGTTCGCGCCTGTGAATGGCATGCTTGGCGAGAGGTCCGCGCCTGTGAATGGCATCCTTGGGGACAGGCTCCCTGGCGTGATCAGTTTCCGACGTGGGGCTGAAGCTGGGCAGCGTTGGGGTGACTGGCGCGCACAGGAGGCTTTTCTGCAGGGGGTGGGCTGTCTGCCAGAGGCCTCGTGGAGGGGGCCCTTGCCGGATTTGTGGGGAGCTGCGCGTACACCCAGCGCAACCTTTTTGGCCTCAACCACAAGCTCTCCGCCTCCGCTGAGCTGGGTCAGGTGCACCTTCCGCCACTGCGCCTGCACGCCGCCCTCCCGATGCTAACCGTCTTGAGGCTGGCTCTTGAACCAAGGGCGACAGGTCGGCTCAGGTCAACTCCTGGGGGACTGAGTGCGGCGGGTAGGGATGGCGCATCATGACTAAGGCCCAAGCGCCACGCTGCCAGCTGGCGGGGCTTGAGAAAGGCTCTAGTACCGCGCAGCTGATGCAGTCGAGCCCGAGCGCCTGGCCAGCAATGCCGGTGAAAGAGATCTTGCTTGATGACGGCTCTTAATTTTCCGGGGGGTGCACGGGGGGCTGTGAGGGTTGGGGGAGGAGGACAGGTCGATTCACTTTTCCGAGTGAACCACACCGACCCGTGGGTGTGGGGCGACAAGTACCGCACCTCGCGCAGCATCAGCATGCAGAACACCCGCAGCAGCGGCAACGCCGTCCATGGCAAGGTGCGGCGTCACTGCTCTCCGCTGTCATGGTCACAAACCACCGAGCCAGAGCGCCTGTGACGGACGCGATTAGATCCAGTGGGCGTCAAGTGCTGCCATATTTATGCACACTAACGGACTGACTTACACCGCCGGCGCCGGCATGATTGACAGGGCATCGTAGCAGCCGTTTGGCTGCAGATCCAGCGGCCCGGAGGCTGCGTGATCGATCAGATCCAGCGGCCCGGAGGCTGCGTGGTCGATCAAATCTCGGCACCTTGAGTCGCTGGCTTTGCAGGAAGCTGCCCGGCGTGACCGTGGTGGGTGGCAACAGGACGATCTGCTGTTGAGTCCGGCGGAGTGCTCGGGTGCTGGCTGCGTCAGGCCATAGACGAGGGGGCGCAGGATGGCACCAGCGCCTCCACCAGCGATGGCGGGGTGGTGATTCATAGGCTGATGGGCGGGGTGGAGTACTCACGCCCGTTGTCAGTCACCGGTTGGAACGGTGTGCACCCTGCGCCCTGCAGTGAAGCTGCTCCTGTGCCCCCTGGAGGCCGTGCGCCCCCTGGGGACCCTGCGCTCCCTGGGGACCCTGCGCCCTCTGGGAACCCCACTCTCGTGCCCCCTCTCGGGGCCTTGTTTCTGCGCCCTCTAGTACTCTGTCCTGGCTTTGTGTGGACGTTGCTCATGCGGGGCAAGGCCAACCAGAGTGAATCAGGGAGTTCTGGGACCACGCTTGGGAGCCTGCTAGGTACCATGGGTATGACATGGCAGCGAGCCGGGGTTAAAGATGACCACAGCCGGCCTCTGCTGGTGCGGCCTTCCCTTAGCATGCCGCGCGAAGCCTGCCGCAGTGAGGACTCAGTGGGTTGTGTGTCAGCTCTGACCCGGGGCAGCGCGTGGCGAAGAATAGCTCGGGGCGTGTCCGCGCATAATGCCGGTGTGCACAGATTAATGTGCGAGACAGCGCCTGCTTCGCATCGGGGCGCATTCCCAACTTGCTGGTGGATCTAGAGGGGTCGACCTGAGCCTTGTACCCTAAGGTGGCGGTAGAGGGTGAGGGGTCGACCTGAGCCTTGCACCCCAAGGTGGCGATAAGAGGTGAGGGGTCGGCCTGGTTTCTTGTTCCCGTGTACCCTAAGGTGGCGGTTGAGGGTGGTGAGGTGGACCTGAGCCTTGTACCCCAAGGGGTGGCGGTAGAGGGTGAGGTCGACCTGAGCCTTGTGCCCTTGTGCCCTAAGGTGGCGGTAGAGGGTGAGGGGTCGGCCTGAGCCTTGTACCCTAAGGTGGCGATAGAGGGTGAGGGGTCGGCCTGAGCCTTGTTCCCGTGTACCCTAAGGTGGCGGTTGAGGGTGAGGGACACCTCAGCCTGGAACAGTTCCACGCAGGGGGCGCGGCGATGGGTGACGGGCACAAGGGCTGTGAGGTCCTGGCGTGGCGTGGTGGTGATGGGATGCTGGCGTGGGGTGAGGATTGAACCGGATACTACCCTCCCCTGTTGTAATGCGATGCGCACCTGCCTGACGCCGGTGCCAATGGCCTGCCTGACGCCGGCAAGTGTACCGGCTGGTGAGAGTCCAGGTGGACGCCTATGGGAGCCCCCTCACGTTCAGTGGCACTCTCAGTGATCTCTCTTTTGTCAGCCTCTTGCGTCTCGTGTACAATCCTACCAAAACCGACTCCCAGGTACACCCCGCCCTCCCACCCGATGATCCCCATGCCACGTTCTCCCAGGAGCTTCGCGGGGCAAGCAGCTGCCGGGCAGAGACCCAGGGCGGCAGGGCAGGAGCCCTTCTGCGGTGTTTGGGTCCTGACGGAGGGGCGAGCGGCGGCGGGGCTTGGCGCAGCTGGTGCTCTCGACTGAGCAGGCGCTCCCGCTCAAACCGGACTGGCTCAACTTCAACCGGATGCAGGTCCGAAGCATTGCCGGACACGTCCCTCGCCCTGTGGCGCCAAAATGAGTGCCGGGCCCGGCGAGAGCAGCGGTTCCTTGATTGCCCCCATTAAGGGAGCCACGAGTGCACTTCAGCAAGAGCTCCGCTGCGTTAACAGTAGGTAAAAGAGGGATGTGGGGGGAGTCATTGGGAGCTGGTGGCAGGTGCGAGCAGACCGCACGATTCGTCTCGGGCCAGCGCGGTTGTCGCTGCTTGGAAAGGGCGGGGCAATCATCGGAGACCTGCCCCCATACGAGGCCTTTCCAATTGGTGCCAACTGGCCCGCGCCATTCCCGTGACAGCTCAGCCCCGCGCCATATTCGCGTGACAGCTCAGCCCTGCGCCATTCCTGTGACAGCTCAGCCCTGCGCCATATTCCCGTGACAGCTCAGCCCTGCTCCATATTCCC